>AFRD01000442.1:0-28899 GCA_000222875.2 Periglandula ipomoeae IasaF13
AACGCAAGGCACACGGCGAGGACTAGGGTTGCTAAACTCCCGCTCTAGGAGATCTAGAGCTTGAGAGGGACTGGCTCGCTCCCCTCGCAAGGCCTCCCAGAGTAAAGTGTAGGACTGGTGCGGGTCGGTGATTTTCATGCCGTTGATTTCAACGAAGATGAAGTCATCGAGTTCATCAGAACCCACTGCTTCTTCCAGACGAGAGATGACTTCGCGGACCGTTGCGGTCTTCCCGGTGCCAGGCGTACCCGAGATGTAGATGCAGTTTCCAGTTCCTTCTGAAATGGAAGCCTCGAGGTGCGAGTACACGAGGGAGAACTCGCCTTCGCGGCAGGGCAAGCTCGTCGGTACTGAAGATACGTGGAGTCGCGAACGGGCTATTTGAAATGGCGATCCGTTGACGGCACTCGGCGATAGCTTGCGAGTTGCCAGAGGTGTGAATTCGAGTTTCTTTCCAGCTCCGCTGCCAACTAGGATTAGTGAGATTCGAGGCAAGTGATGATGTCTCTAACCTTCTTTGAGTACGTGAGCCAGGTTCAGCATGGCCCCGTTTTGATTGGGGTGTCGTGACGGCAGATCTGAATCCCTTGGTCGGTGTCTGCGGCGGTAGATAGGCTGCATCCAAAGGTGATTGCTCGCGAGCTTTCCGGCGACCGCGAACAGCTTTTGTTCCCTTTTCGACTACATCGATAAGTTTGAATAGGTTATCAACGCCTGTATACAGCTCCTCCCAGATGAACTCGTCCGTATAAGTTGCTGTCCTCGTGTTGCAGCCTCTTCGACAAACGAAGGTCTTCCCGTAATCCTTCGAGTTGCGAGCTATTTTCCCCGTCGGATGGTTGGACAAAAACATCTGCAAAGATGTGACTTTTGCTTTGCCATTGATTGAAGCTAAGGGGTTAATATCCCAAGAAGGGGAGATATAGAGCTCGTTCTATAATGCAAGGAATCAGCATTTGAGAGGCCATAGAAACGAAATATAAACGGAATAGCAATTACCCAATAAAAATCCGTTCTCTTCCTATCCTTATTACGGATTTCTTTTTCGGTCGAGAACCACATGAAATTGGCCGCCTTTTCACCTTCGCCATCATCTTCGACAAACTCGCATATTATAGCCACCCAAGCCTCATTGGAACCTTCTGCTTTCAGCAAGACAGTGTCGCCAATTCGACATTCGAAATTGCCTATTCGCGCCCCGACAATTCTGTTGCCAGTCACCTTGCGCCTCTTGCGATCGCTCTGAGTGTCATTGCTGGCTCGGTCCGAGTTCTCGACATTGTAAATCCACTCCCATGGCAAATCGTCATTGCCTAACTCATCGTCGGAATCATCGCGATTTACGCCCGGAAGGGTTCTTTTGCGCCGCGAGGTCGTCTCGATACCTTGTTGGTTGGTATTATGCGGCGCCATGCTGTGCGGCAAGACTGGTGTTGAATGGATTGGCATTGATCCATTTACGCGACTTGGAGACGCGACAGTACCAGACCCCTGTTCTGGCTCAGTTGGCCTCACCTGCCCCACCGCATCCAAGCGTCCCTGCTTACATCTTGCTTCAGACTTCTTCAATAAAAGAATAATTACCCACACATGTGAAATTCTTGGTTCGTTCATTCCATTCTTCGATACGCTTTATGATTTTGCTCAACCGGCATTCACTTCCAATCTAGGAATCATGAGTGAATAGGGGCTGACGTTGGTGAACGTATGCTCTGCTATCAGCAGGATGGACTCCTCCAGCTATTCTGCATTGGTTCCTAAACCAAAAGCATTTCATTTATAAAATCCTACTCGATTCGTTTCAATGGAAATCATGAAGTGTTTTCCAACGGTTTCGTGTTTCACAGAGCCGAGCTGCAACGGCTTGACAGTTGGCAGCCACCTGGCATCTGCTTTTGCCAGTCGAGCCGTGTATAAATCGTCACAACCGTGGCCCTTTCGAATATAATTACCATCCTTTCATCTGCTCCTCTTTACGCCAAATCTCGCGAACATGCCTCCACGAGGTCGACCCAGAGGTAGTCACCAGCCTCGGGGCAACCCTGCAAACCGAGGAGGCGGTCGTGCACGGTTTGCCAAGAATCCGGTTATGCCATCCGCAGCACTTCAAGAAGATCAAAACCGTCGTAATGCTACCATAAAGGCTGAGCAAGAATATCTCGGGGAGCCCCCTCAGGATGAAGAGCTATTCGACGTTCGACGTTACAGGTACTTCTGCTACTTGGTCCACGTTCATGACTGATTGAGATCCAGGCTACTCTGGTAGTTCCAGGAAAGCATATGTTGCTCCAGGAACTGAATGACCCATCTTTTTTCGATGACATCAGAAAAGCTCATATGGTCTGGGTCGTTCAAGAAGAACAAACTGTTCTACGCATTTATAGCCGCACGATACGCGGCCTGAAAGAGGGCTTCGAGGAGATAAACTGGGCAATTCATGATCTAAGGCTGGCTCGGCACAACGTGTCGAGCTTGTTTCTGGTTCAACTCCCCGTTAGTGGAGGCCCAGATCGTCTGGTCACAGTTGCCTTGGAAAGTCGCCCACAAGCAGCATCACATCAGCCTGACGTTGAACAGCTGGTGTTTGTACAGGAGACTTCTCACATTGCCAAAGATATCATGAAGCAGGTGAATCCAGCTTTTGAATCATCTTTGGATACTTTACAGAGCCTTAAACAGACACTCCAAATGCGAGTCGATGTTGGGCATGTCAAGATTCGACGACGCAAAAAGATTCAGGGAAATGAGATGACCTACTCCGATTTCGCTGATATGGCATCGCACTATGGTAAAAGAGGCGGTGCCGATTTTGATACCAAGTAAACCAAAGCAGAAGTCATACTACGAGTTTGTCAATGACTAATTCATCCTCAGGTTAGAAGGCTGTGACCTCGCGTCAAACAATATAAGGCATCTTAAGAAGTCGACCAGTGGATTTTTCTATGGTCATCAACGTGTCTCTCTCAGTGACACCATATCAATCAAGATGCAAAGCAATGTCCTAGAGGTGGATGTAAAATGAGTGGAGGGGCGAGCAGCATTGACAAATGCTCGCTTCATGACACCAGATCAGTACCCGCCTCTGAGATGGATCGTCATTGCTCCTGATAGGTATGGACTGAATAAAGCCCTCGTCTCAAGTGCTCTGAAATAGGAAGAGATGTACACTAACTCGTCTGGACGCACAAACAGGAAATATGACTGGTGTTTTCGAGTTGACGCTGCCCGTCTGATCCAGCCAATACCAACGGAAGTATCGCGCCTGGTCAACAGCATCGAAATGAAATGTGGAGCACGAAAGGGCTCGGAAGAAAACTTCTTGCAGGAATCGGTCGATATATGTATCAACAACCCATCAATGTGGGCTAAAAGGATTGAAGAGATTCAACTACGATCAGCCGTTGCCATACCCTTCCGTGACACCCCATATGCGATGGAAGTCACATTGACTCGCGTATGGCAGGGTGTCAACACTCAAATACCTCCGCAATCATGGCAAAGCATCGGATTCTATGGGGTTCATTGGGCGGCAGAACTCAATTCTGCCAACACAACCGGCACGAGGAAGGACTGGGGAATCAATCAGAAGAATGTCTGGAGTGGCACAGCAAATTCTGCAAGGGGACAATTCGAAGAGTTTGTTTGTCATGTTTTGGAAGGTTTGTTGGCCTTGGAAGGGGTCGGTGATCACGGAGCTTGAACTTCACCATCATTAAGTCACCTGACAGACGCTGTGGCTTGGCCCAAAACGTGGTAGCATTTATGACTTTTTACCGATTCATAGCAGTTTGAAAGGGGTAAACTTTCTCGCTAGACTCCATATCTAAGCTTCTTGTGGTTGAGATGCCTGCGCAGCCATGATTTTTTGCCGCAGAACTGTTTCAAGCGTCAGTTACTGCCACAGGGTTGAGACAACCTGACAAAGAGAACATACCTTCTTCTACTGCTCTAACGTTGGCTTGTTTCCGCTGTACAATTGCCTCGAGCTCTTTCAAATTATTCCCCAGCCCCGTCACTTTATCATCGTAAAATTGCTGTGCGGCTTTTAACTTCTACACTGGCCTGGTTAGTACTGTCGTGGGAGAGCACCTCAGCAAGCCATGTTTGTCCACCGACCTTCTCAATTAAGAATCCCGTGCCAACGTCCACGAGCACCGACTCCTTATTCGAAAGTTCTCCCTTGACATATAGCGAGTTCGTTAAAGGCACAAGTACCGAGTTCGTCGGGGCTAGATGTTCCCGGTTCCGCCATTAGCAACATTACTCCACATGCCACAGCCTGCGCCAGTCCGCGATATAACACTCGATCGTCATTCATCGACATACCATCGGCCGCGGCGGTCCGTGATTCGACGCAGCGCAGGCATTCTTTGAACTTGTTCTGTGCTCCGTGGAGCTGGGCGTACGATGTTGTCAGGTGCTCGAGCTCTTCGTCGAGCTGCTTCTTGACCTGCGCCAGCTGCTGTGGCTCGAGGGTGTCGAGGTTAACTGCCATGGCTGTTAGTTATGGATGCATCACGAGTGCCTGCAGCTGTGACTTACTCGTTTCTCTCTCCCCAGACATTGTGTCGCGCTGATATGGTGTTCATGCGACAGGAGGCTGAAGTTGGTCTTCGAAAATTGGTGCTTGGGTGCCCCTCGATGCAAGGATGGTGGGGTTGGATTTCAGTGACCTTACAGTGGGGGGTCATAAGAATTCGGCCGCCTCAGTGTACCCAGCAGAGGCGTCAGCCTCGAAGTAAGAATTATTTTGATATTTTGATATATCCATTTATTCCAACATTTTTATTGCTTTTTGTTTTCGATATATGAGCATAAAATTTTATGTGTAGATGTATGTGTTTAAATCTGTAACAAATGTCGCATGCTGCACCTTTGTCTGCTAACTGTAGGTCGGTGGAGTGAGTATGTGGTACCTGGTTTTTGTGCATGTCACCATGCTTCACAGCAAGGCTGTTCTCATTCAAACAGTTGCGATACATGATTGTAGATTCTATATGCAATACATGACTTTGTTTTTGGCACAAATGGTCGCTATCCTTAACCTGATTGGCCTGTAGCCCTCTTACTCATACATATTGATACACTTCCATCTGGAACGCCACCGCGGAGCTTCAAACCATGAGAACCTTTGATCGCCGTCTTACAATTGGGACAATATGGTGTTCAGGTGATTTGGAAGATCCTCAACGGCGACATTGTCTTTTATCGAAAGACTTCTGCATTGCACCTCACAAATACCTTTTTCTCTCCATGCTTTCCCAAGCACGATTGTGACGGGATATCCAATCAGATCTGCGTCCTGCATTTTCCACCCAAATGTCTCCTTGCGGTCATCTAGCACCGCGTCGAATTTAAAGTCCGATACTGGCTGGCTGGTGAGTTTGTCGTAAAATTCGAGCGTCGCATTAGTGATTCCCGAGGTTGGAATCACGACGACCTCAAACGGTGCAATCGCTCGTGGCCATTGAAGTCCGCGTTCGTCTGCCTTGTGCTCTGCAACAGCACCGAATATTCGTGATACTCCAATTCCGTAGCAGCCCATCTCGACATGTATCGGATTCTTTGAATTCGGAAGCATCACTGAAAGATCTAGAGGTTCTGAATATCGAGTTCCGAGGTAAAAAGTGTGGCCAAGTTCCAGAGCCCGGTGCACATGAAGTTGACCGGACTCGCAACGAGGGCAGCCATCACCTTCCATGAGACGCAACAAATTTAGCCCTTGTCCGTTACGCGATGTGATGGCTTCAGTTTGGGCGATTTTCTTCAAGTGTTGGTCACCGTCTGGCACGGTAGTAAGGTCCTTCTCTAGTTCGTGGTATGAGCTTGACAGCCTCATGTCGACAAGGTTGATAATCTTGATGTCGCCGAAGCCCTCGTCCTCTCTAGAACCAGAGCAAGCCGCCCTCCAAGCTTCTATTAGATCGTTCATGCTAGTGTCCAAATCCGCAACAATTTCTTTCACAGCATGAGCGTTGATCTCGGCCCCAATGCCATTACTGCTTTTGGCAGGATACCATGCATTGACCAAAGTTTTTCTGTCCTTGGTGGTTCCGCGCCATACGTGAACTTCTTCTGCCTGGATGCTATGTGATGCCAGTGATTCGGAGGAAGAAGACGCAGAGATCGGTCGTGCTGTAGCAACTTCATCGTTCGCGGTGTATTCACAAGTATTACAGCTTATGACGGTGTCTTCACCGATAGGATGTGCCAAGTGATATTCGTGGCTGTGGTCACCTCCCATGTCGCCTGAGCTCGCTTCTGCCACCAAAACAGGTAGCTTCAAATCGGCAAAGAAAGCGCGATAGGCTTCCGCGACCTGCCTATATGTGCTGATTGCAGACTCTAATGATTTGTCGAAAGTGTACAGGTCTTTCATCACAAACTCCCGGGACCTCAAAAGTCCATGCCGTGGACGCATCTCATCCCTATACTTTCTGGCTATGCAATGTTAGTTGAGGTACTCGTATACATGTGTTGGACTTACTCGTTTGATAGAGACGCAGTGGCAAATCCTTATGCGAATTCAGAGTACTAGCGACCAACGAAGTTATTTCTTCTTCGTGCGTCGGCGAAAGCATCATGGGAAATTGCTTGCGATCAGCCAATCGAAAAAGCTATAGAAGTCAATAAATGTCCGTGTCAGCCGGCCTCCGAGCATCTCACCTCTGATGACACTTGATTCAGTCTTCCGCTACGACGCCATAGCTCTTCGGATGTTATAGTTGACAATGATAATTTCGATGCGCCTGTAACGGCTGTGGTCAATATGGTGGGCGCCAGGCCAAGTCAGGTCGCGAGTCTTACCAATGGAGGCCATGTGCTTGTCAAGGAGAGCCTCTATCTTATTTTGAACGCGCAGACCTAGCGGTAGTAGCTGAAATATGCCAGATTGTGTCTTGCCAGTGTGGTTAGCTCCCAACCCTTGACACTGCGAGTCCTGCTTACCTACTTGACGCAGAAATCCAGCTCGGATGAGTTTTCCATGGCCGGCTATCGCACATGTTAATTCATTGGTTTTTATGAGAAAAGTAAGCCACGTACTCTCCCCTTCAGTTGCCGTGACTCCTCCGGTAGGAACCCATAATCTCGACAGAGTCGAACGAGCTCTCACCCCATTATTCACCTTGACATGCAGGAAGGGCCGTGGAGCGTTCACGGCTGCCAACCGTGCGACTGCACGCCTTGTCAAAATGGGCTTTTGGCCTAGCATGGCGTTGCAAAGACTCAACGCAGCCTATTCGAGCATGCATGCATTTTGGAAGATATCGGTAAAAGCACTTATGCTGTCTCAAGAATCTGGCTGGCGGAACGACGAAGGAGGTATCCATGTCGCATTTGAGCTATGGCCATACTCCGTACAGAATCTCAAAATGAGCTAAACCTGTTATGGAAATATGGCTTGCGCCCTGGGTACAACACTGCTGCGAGAAAAAGGAGTACAAAGTGGCTGCCAATCTCTGAAATTTGGTTCTTATTTGGCAGTTTTGTCCAAATGCTTAAAGTAAGAATTGAATTCTTTTCCGAATAGATACTACCTAAGATTATGCTTCCAGTAGAATAAAACTGGCTAGATCTTCGAAGGGTATCAACGACGTCCACGGAAGTGGGGCACCTGATAAGATACGGTCCGTCAAAAAAGTTCAAGTCCAGGGCCTCAATTTTTTGTTAGCGATGATCTAGACCAGACAATCACCAAACTTCCAGCTCGTTGTTCCGATGGCTAAGCCACAGAAAAAAGGCAAAGGCCCTCGGGCAAACAAGGAGAGACAGAGCTTCGACGAAAACACTCTTGCGCAACTTATGACCAAAATTGATCAGAACCTCAATTCCCACGACCATAAACGAAAGAAGCCCCCCACCAATGCCGGCGTCAAGCAGGAACAGAAAAGGCAAAGACAGTCGGAGGAAGGTCGACCTTCCAAAGAACAGAGCAACGATGATCAGGAAGCATTGCTTGCCGAGATAAAGGCTCTTGGCAGTGATGAGCAGGATCTCGAACTCATCAACGATGTCGACTCTGACGACGAAACATACGCAAAGGAATCTAGCGGACCGATAGACAAGAAGTTGAAGGACAAGCTTCTTGCTTTGTCTAAAGAGCTCGGGTTTGCCAACCTGGCACCTGAAGTCACCGTTGAGTCTGAGCCCGAGAAAGACGAAGCCGATGCCGACGAAGAAATGGACGACGAAGAAGCTCAAGACGACGACGAGTTGATTGAAGAGGATAGTGAAGACGAAGATGCGGAAGAGCCCGAACCAACACGTGTTAAGAAAGTTGGGGACATGGTGTGTGCTATCTTGGTGCGACTGACGGAAAGAAGTGTAAGGCTAATTTGTGATTCAAGATTTTCGAGCCAATGGCCGACTGGCATGCTTATAAACTACCGAAACTGCCTTCCCCTACTGTCGATCAGCTTGGGCCGTTCGTAGGTGCTGTAGAGGCACTTAAATGGCACGCGAAGAGTCTGCTCGACAATGATTCCAACAAGTACAGGATCAGTGTTTTTGCTTCGTCATCGCATAAATTCTTGTCTACCATTATGTCCTCTGGTACGCTTACCGACAAAGTCTCAGCACTGACTTTTGCTGTCCAAGAGTCGCCTGTCCATAATATCCGTGCTTTCGATGCGCTTATGAGCTTGGCTTCGAAGAAAAGTCGTGCTCAAGCTATTCGGGCTATTGGAGCTCTCGTGGACTTGCTTGGTCCAGGAACTTTGCTACCGTCGGAACGGCGATTGCGTCCTTTCAAAGGTCAACCCGGACTACTGGGAACACTGCAAAAGCACTCAATCAAGTCATGGTCAGTGGGCCAACCTCTTCCGGGGAAGATTACCGAAGAGCATCTTATTTCCTGGGCTTATGAAAATTGGCTCAAGGAAACCTACTTCAAAATCATTCAATTGTTGGAGAATTGGTGCTCTGACGAAATTGAGTACTCTCGAATGAAGGCTGTGGATTTCGTGTATGGCCTTCTCAAGGAGAAGCCGGAACAAGAGGCAAACTTGCTTACTCTCCTCGTGAACAAGCTTGGCGACCGCGACCGAAAAATTGCATCGCAAGCATCTTATCTTCTGTTACAGCTACAAGTTTCCCATCCTGGAATGAAGCCGATCATCATTCGGTCCATTGAGCAGGACATTTTACTTCATCCTTCACAAGACCATCGATCCAAATATTACGCTGTCAACACGTTAAATCAGACCATTCTAAGCAGCAAGGAACCCGGGGTTGCTGAAAACCTCGTCAGAATCTACTTCGAGCTGTTTATTACAATGCTGAGATCGGGTAGTTTGGGTATACCTCTGGAGAATGGTTCTGGAGATGCTAAGAAGAAGAGCAAATTCAGGAATAAACCGGATGCTAAACATGCTGAGAAGCCCAATGGAAGCCACCCGCAAAAACCAGGAACCCCTTCAGTACCTAAAGCAGAAGCTGCAGACAAGCTGGTATCGGCTCTGCTGACTGGCGTCAACCGTGCTGCCCCCTTCGTTGGCACGAATGATGAAATGTGAGTCCGCCCTATATTTCCATGGATCAGTTCATGTAAGCTAATTCGAGTCGTAGCATGGAAAAACATCTCGACACGCTGTTTAGGATTGCTCACTCAGCCAACTTTAACACCGGCATTCAGGCTCTGTTACTGATCCAGCATTTGTCCGCAGTTCGAAACTTGGCTACAGATCGTTTCTATCGAACACTTTATGAGTCGTTACTGGACCCTCGATTGGTTACCTCCTCCAAGCAAGCATTATATCTCAACTTGCTTTTACGGGCTTTGAAGAGTGATGTCGATGTGCGAAGAGTGAAAGCTTTTGCCAAAAGAATGTTGCAAATATCCAACCTCCACCAACCTCTCTTTGTTTGTGGATTACTCTACGTTATTGGACATTTGCGGCAAACCTTTCCTGATCTCTCCACGCTTGTTGAGGAACCTGAAACCTCAATATTCGATGACGACACGTCAGCAGCATTGCCGGGTTATGATGGCCGAAAGCGTGACCCTGAGCACAGCAACGCACAAAGAAGCTGCCTGTGGGAGATGGTACGTCACATAGGGTCCTACACCATCGTCAAGTATAAGACTAATACCTCACAGATTCCTTTCCAAACGCATTTCCATCCCTCTGTCAGCGTCTTCGCCGCAGCCTTGCTGGATAAGACGGAGAAGGTGCAGAAGCCTGATATGGAAAGCCATACCCTCATCCGATTTTTGGACAAGTTTGTCTACCGTAATCCTAAGTCAACCGACTCGGCACGCGGTGCATCTATCATGCAGCCGCTTCGCGCGACGAAGGATCTGAGCGACATTTGGCTGGGAAGCAGAGGCGCAGGTTCTATGTCCACGCCTGTCAACTCTGCTGCATTCTGGAAGAAGAAGGTTGAAGACGTTGCCGTCGACGACGTTTTCTTCCACGAATACTTCCAGCACGCGGCTAAGGAGCCGAAGACAACATCCAAGAAGGAGGCCGATGAGGATGAGGAAGAGAACAACGAAGATGAGATCTGGAAGGCCCTCGTGTCCACTCAGCCAGATATCGAAGATGACGGGTCAGAAGAAGGTTTCGACGACCTGGACGACCTGGACATGGCTTCCGAGGATGGATCGTCTCCGGCTCTTTCTCTTGAAAGTGATCTTGACGATGAAGCTGAAGACGACGAGGACATGGGTGTGCCTTTGGGTGATGATGACGACGAGTTCGGGTCCGACGGATTGGTCGCAGTTGGTGGAGACAGCGATGAAGAGCAGGACGAGAGGAGTGATGAGAAGAGCAAGAAGTCCAGGAGAAAGGCTCTCAAGGACCTGCCGATGTTTGCCTCTGTGGATGATTATGCTGAACTGTTGGCTGCTGAGGAGGATGGTTTGTAGCATATCGAGCAGTAATGTACACAAATGGATTTGATATCCTGTCACGCACCAGGAATACGCTTTGGTTATATTGCTTCTGCTGGGGCATCACTGTGTTCTCGTCACACTTAGATCTGTTGTGACACAGGAGAGGTTATCACATACGGATATGAGCGGGACAGGTGGAACAACATAGGACATTGGCGTCAAGCTACAACCACTGCGCACAGCCTCCAGCTCTAAAAGATAAACAAAGAGTATATATGTGTTGGATTTGGCGATCACCATACGATTTCAGGACTGCGGAAGATATCCAACCAGTTACCACCGGGTAGCGTGGGTCATTGTCGTACCGTCGAGGCGTTCCGTAGCAACGGTGAAATGAGCCTCAGCTTTGATCATCAAGCGAGGAAGCACTGCCTGCGATAGTTCTGAAAGGACCGGCAAAGCCCGACCCGTCTAGTGATATTGGCAACATATCGCCGGAAGGTGCCCGTTATTTTTCCCAGGGCATCATCTCTCCCTTGCTTACGTCGCAGATTCTCTTGGCTGGAAACGGCGGAAAGAAAAGACATTACGACAAGCTGTAGCATATAAAGATATTTATAATATATATATCTTCTCTTTAATTAAGCATATTATCCTTAGCGCATGGGCCAAACTAATATTCTCTTCGCCTAAAATAGCTCATCTTAACACTTTTGCGTACAATTATTACACAAAATAGGAACGATGCTTGACTATTGATCAAGTGTAAAATTTTTCGCCCAACAGTTTGAGAAGGAGAAGAATGTGCTGTGTTTGTTAGTTGTTCTCATGTACACGTAGTATTCATACCAGAGTGGGAACTAGGTGACTAGACTGTGTGGCTGTTAGAGCATATTACAGGGGGACCCCGAACCTCGGATCTAGGCAATCGCATCAACGGAGTAACTTTAGCCTCACGAACTACGGACTTCTGTCCACCACCTTGGTCTATAGCGCAGCCTGCGGTCGCATGGGACGAAACTCATCTGTTCGTCTTTATCATATATTCGAATTCTACGTCAATTGGAGCACGAGGCATTATTCCTGGCTGCGGCTATCGCGTCGAAATGTTCAGCACACCAGTCTCACGCCGGCTGGCGCAACAAACATGGACAACAAGTCGGTCGGGCATACAGGCATTGTCACTCCCCAGAGGTTCGATATGCAGGGCCTCGCAACGTTGGCAGCATTCCAGCTCGTCTGCGGTCAATGAACAAGGTGCGGCGGCGGTGTCGAGTTCTTCCAGCGGCAGCAGCAGCACCGTACACGCTTCGGCGAGTAACACTAAGCAAGCTTCTAGTAAGAAAGCGGAATGAAATACCCCCAATTTCTCAAGACAAACAGCGAGAGAGACTAACTCAATTCTTGTTTCTCACGCAGGAAAACCCAGTGGCGGACGAGCGCTTCGAAACGGTCTTTTCTACGTCCTCTTCGGTCTCGCGTTCAGCTCCGTCGGAGCATACGCATCATGGCACACTTTGAGGAACCAAGGAATGGGCTTCTACTCGGATGAAGAGAGCCTTAAGCGCTTCACACCGGCCGAAACTGACGCCGAAGCGCGCCGAATCGAAGACACCATCAACAACCACCCCATGGTCGCAGAGCTGCGCCAGCGCCCCGAACTCAAAGAATCCCGCCCACACCTGAAAATGCCGGGCCAGTACAGAGCGCGCAGTCTCACAGGCAGTGCGCTGACTGGCCCAGGCAAGGTCCCCGTTCCAGCATATGCCTGGATCGAGAACGGAGGCAAGTCTCTCGTCTCGGTGGTATTCGTCGGAGAAGATCTCTGCGGTCACCCTGGTATCGTTCACGGCGGATTCCTGGCAACGATGCTTGATGAGGGTCTCGCAAGATGCTGCTTCGGCGCTCTGCCTCATAACATTGCCGTCACGGCCAATTTAAATGTCAACTATCGAAAGCCTACGCCCGCGGGGACATTCCTGGTTCTGCGCGCGGAAACCACCAAGGTCGATGGCCGTAAGGCTTGGGTGAAGGGACAGATCGAGTCGCTGCCTGGGCCGGGAGAGACGCCCAAGGTGTACGCTGAGGCAACGGCCTTGTTTGTGTCGCCGAAATTTGCTGCTGTAAGTGTATTCTGCGTGCTTTCAGTATTCGGGTTCCATTTCTGGGACTAGGAAGAGGACTTGGAGCGAGTGCGGACGGTTTTACTAGTTGCTCAATGTGCTAATTCTGGTCTCAGATGCTACCGAAAATCGCTTAAAGAAGGCATGGACAAGCTGTCTCGCTTTGCACGAGGAAGAGGTTAAAATTCCAAGTCTGTCACTTATTTGAATGCCTTTGTTTGAGTCGAAGAGCTGCATTTGTGCGATAGAGTTTTGCATGATTTGATTTGACATAATACTCTGTCACAGTGAGGTTTGAAGACGGAGTATTTCTATAGAAGATGTATTTGATCAATAAAATAGAGGGATAGACGTGATCATAGCAGCGAAATAAGACTCATATGGTTCACTTTTGCACTTCGCGATGTGTATAGGCACGGCGAACCGCATTGTAGTGACTCTGTAGTATTATTCCGATACTCACAACGTACTGTACTGTACCAGCATCTTCAATAAAACCCACTCCCGACGCCCGTCACTGGGGAGCCACGGGAGACAGACCAGAGTCGTCGTCACAGTCCAGCCCCACATTGCTGCTGGCCTTCGGGCTGTCGCAATCTCTACCGCACTCCCGCCCCGGACTGTCGCCATCAGGGAGCATTCTTACTCGTCCATCGCTCCCGACTTGGCGATGGCGACACCGGCCCAGCGATGGCGCGTCGCCATCAACAGGCCGGGAAAAAAAGTCTGGTTCTGGCTTTTGGGCCTTGAGGGATTACACGTAGCAATTTCGCGCGGACTCTTGGTGGCTGTGCGAAATTCAGAAAAGAAAAGCCCACTATTGCGCTCACACATTGCCCACCCATTGGCACATATTGATTGCTCTTTGTCTCCAGTGATTCTCGATTTCTTCCCTCCTTCGTCATCCCGTTCCTGTAGATCCACCACATCTCTATAGCCCATCTATTTTCCCTCCTGAGGCAAAATACTTCTCTTCTCCAAACATACTACGACACGATCATAGTACCTTCACAATGGCTACGTAAGTTCCTCACGCAAGCAAATTACCTATGACAAGCCAATTCATCTTCTCGTCCTATCCCCTGCGCATTCAATCGCAAATCTGCCCCTCCAAACAACCCCGCCATGAAACATTTCCTACCCTCTCGTCCATGTTTTCAACCAGTTCTCAAGTATCACACATTGAACCAGACAGACTAATATTATCCTCACCAGCAACATCACCTGGCACCCCTCGCTATCCCGCCAAGAGCGCAACCAGCTCCGCGGTCAACGCGGCCTCACCATCTGGCTCACCGGCCTCTCAGCCTCGGGCAAGTCCACCGTCGCAACAGCTCTCGAGCAGCACCTCTTGCACCTAGGCCGCGCGGCCTACCGCCTCGATGGCGACAATGTGCGATTCGGTCTGAACAAGGACCTGGGGTTCTCCGAGAAGGATCGCAACGAGAATATTCGTCGCATTTCCGAGGTATGTCTCCCCCCCCAAAATCTCATATCACTTTCCGCAATTCCATTCCAGGTGTTAATCTTCACTCACCCAAACAGGTCGCCAAGCTGTTCGCCGACTCCTCCACTATTGCCATCACATCCTTCATTTCTCCCTACCGAGCAGACCGTGATGTCGCTCGTCAGCTGCACGCCGCCTCATCAAAATCCAAGGACGAGCCAATCCCTTTCATTGAGGTCTTTGTAGATGTGCCGCTCGAGGTCGCCGAGCAGCGTGACCCCAAGGGTCTGTACAAGAAGGCTCGTGCGGGCGAGATCAAGGAGTTCACTGGCATTTCTGCCCCGTACGAGGAGCCCACGAACCCTGAAATCACCATCAAGACTCACGAGAACTCAGTGGAGGAATGTGTTGCTCAAATCGTCAATTGGCTCGTGGAGAAGGAGTACCTCAAGCTGAACTGAATGTGGGCTGCTTTAGATTTCTTGAGACGCACATAGATAACAGGTTTATCTGGAGGTGTTGTTTATTTACATAAGACAGTCGTGCTGATCTGGTGGCCAAAACACGGCCAAGCATGCTTCACAGATCATGAGAATAGATAGAATATACACCGCTTGATGCATGTATGTGAATTATTCATTCTCCGTCCCCGAATATCTTACCGTTCATTCACTTTCTAAGCAACAAAAAATATGTAAAGTAAGACCAAAGGCGCATCCTATCACGGGAACTCCAGCTCGTAGTAGACGTATGCTGTATACTCATGGCCTTCGCCCGTCCCAAGACCTGCCGCTGCCATCTCCGAGCTCATCGCAGCGTCATCTTTGGTCACCCTACCTCGCTTGTCGCGTCCAAAGGCGTTGCCCCCCAAGTACGAGTAGCTCGAGTCGAGGGCAGTCTTCACCTTGGGTGCCAACTTGGGTGTGGTCTTCAGATGAAATTCGTGGTCAGCTTATGTGCTCAAGACAAGAGGCCGATATGACAAAAGGGTCAACAGTGAGCAGACATCCGCACGTACCTTTACCAATGCTGTGACATATTCGAGCGGAAGACCGTACCGCAGCACGGCTTCAACAAATACTCGAAGTGTCAGAACATGAATCCACACCATGACACTTTCGCTCCAGCCAGTTCGACCGATGCGCAAAGCTTCGCCACAAACTTTTCGCTCTTCATTGGTAACACGATCAAGCTCCCGTTGCTCTTCTTCTCGACCCCCTTGAACATACGTGTACTGGCGAGGTGTCCATTTTTGTTCGCGGCATTTGTGAATAAATTCGGCACTGTGTTTTTTGAAGGTAGCGACGGCAAATAAAGTAAATTCGTCGTCGTGGTCAACTTCAACGGAAGATCGGGGCACAACCATAGGCGCCAAGGTCTCGTATGACTTGAGGAACTCCTTCTTCGAATTGGTCGGCACGGCAATAAGATGCGTCTCAAGGAATTCCGAATCTTGGATGAGAAGCTTTGGGTTGACGATAGGGGTCAAAGATTTCGTCGCAAGGTTACCGCTATTAGCAGTAAAATTCAGTCAGCGCCGATAGAGTAACATATAGCCAGAATACCCAACGAGTTTGTTTGACTCACGTCTGACGCCGCTGTAGAGCTGCAAGGTTTGACTTGACGGTGTTGTATTGGCTGAATTTCGTTTTGACGTCATTGTCGACCGTGCTTAGCTCCTGGGAATTGTATCTTAGCAAGTGCTACCATATTCAGACAGCATTGTTCATCATGTGAAACCTTTTGCAAGAGGCTGATTAATTCTCCTAGTGACTTATCGCTTCGGTATCGAATCTTGTTCCAGGAGAAAGTGCGCAAGTACTGGTCCGTTGGCTCTTGAGAACAAGAATGTCAATAACGGAACGAGGGCGCCAGGAGCTCGGACAACTTCCAATCCTAGGACTACTCACTATCATTGACCATCTTGTAGGAAGCCAGACGATCTTCGTCGTTGTTTAGGATAGACTTCAACGAGTCGGCAACCTTGGCCACAACAGCGTGGCAGTTCGACTCAAGCTTCGCTAGCTCGTCGGCTTGCTGAACAAGCGCATCTAGGGTACCGATTTTGAAATCCGGAATGTTGAAGCGGCTCACGGAGCCATTGTCTGACGATATCGTAGCGCTCAAAGCCGAGATGGCGTCGTCCTTGTCACTAGAGTCGAAAGCTCCGAGTGGCAGAGACACCACGGAATACCGTGAAGCCATTACGTCGCAATAACAGTCCGTAGACGGCGCTGCTTAGAAGACGTCCTTGCAGTGCGTAAGCGGCAGTGCGTGGCTCGAGTGGGGGAATAGACGCAGTTGGCGACAGGCAGCGGTAGCAGCAACTTCGTGCAGGATGAAGCTTCCGGTGTTGGAGGGAAGCAAGCCACAAGGATGATGAGACGACGTCGAGCTTTCCAAAGCAGGCTGGCGATGTCGTTCTCCAACAGGCGGGTCCACCGAGTGGGGAAGGAGCAACAGCCACCAGCTGCCTGTGTGCTTGTGTAGAGGGTAGAGGCATAGGCACTCGCAACAGCAAAAGACCACAGCCACAGCCAAAGCCAAAGCTAGAGGGGACTGGACTGGGTGGACCGGGAAGGCAGTCACAAGCAGCAAACGATGCTGCCCCGCTATCCCGCAGCTGCAGCTTGCAGCAGCCGGCCAGAGCTACACGCAAACCAGACAGCCCAGCCCTTTTCAGGTACTTAGGTAGATTTCAGTCCACCACGAACTGATGTGTTTCAATGTCCTATTTAGCGAACGAAGTCTTAAACGCCGTGAAACACCTTAACTCTTAAAAGGCGATGCCGGCTCGAGGCACATCTACCACTACCAGGACTTGAAATAGGCTCGCCACGGCACACAAATCCCAGCTCTCGGCGCGTGTGTCAAGCGCCGCTCGATCTCGAGATAGTTGCGACTCGTGTCACCACACGACTCGAGGAGCTGCGGCACGAAAATCAGTGCAACGTCTATACACCGGACCAGGTGCTTGCGGAAGGTCTAGAAGTCTTTCCTTCTCTGGCAGGGGAGCAGACCGTTGCCGACCAACACCAGCACTGACACCAACTTCGCGCTCTCAACCGCTGCCCAAGCCCCCGTTTCCTCATCATCCGTTCGACGCTCCTCACCCGCTGGCATCATCATCACTTACTACAAGCCACTGACTGTTCGACATGAGACTGCGGTGTATGATCATGTAGAATGCAGCGGTCTTTTCTGCGCCAAGTCTGAGATCATTTTGCTTGTTTCCTCGTGTGGCTTTCAGGGTGATTGGGGAATGTATCAGACGGCTTCTCATCTCTTGACCAGACCGAGCGCCTGACGCGTCATGGCGCAACCTGCCAGTATGTGGCTTCCCAAAGGCCATCTTCCAAGACTTTTCATCATCAATGAACTAATTTTTTTTTTGACTGCAACTGCTGTAGCAGTGGCGAGCGACACAAATGATGGGGCTAGTCCAGCTACTACAACTGGCGATTCCGATGCCGTCAGCAGGCCAGAAACAGCAGCGCCGACATCTGTAGCCAATACTCGTGAGTTTTGTCTTTACCTTTAAAACCAAATCGCGTTGTGTCTAAACTGTTTTGTTGACGCTTGCAAATAGATTTTAGAGCATGGCTTCATGAACCCGGCGTACTACATGACGCACATTGGAGGAACGGCGTGCCCAGCAGGATTCAGCATGCTGCTGAAGGCCAGGGCGCTAATTTCTCTGTCATGCAAATTGGGCTCCCAAACAATAGCGGCGACTCAGCGCGGTTGACCAGCGAGAGAACTGTAGCAGCTGCCAAATCATACGATAACTCGAAATACTGGTCGACCATTCGAAAACAAAGGCAGAGATGGCTGAATGGGGCCCCTTCCGTAAAGCCTGCTTCCATCGACAGCGCTACGGAAAGCAACACGAGTAATACAGCACCGAGACACCATCCTGTGAAGAGAACCACACCGCTGTCTCCTCATGAAATGAAGGTTGAACAAGCTCGACTCCTCACTCTCTTGAGATCATTGAACCCTGTTGTGGTAGTCGATCAGCTCTGTAAAGCAGCTGCCTACTTTGGTGGAATACCAATGGCTCCCCCTCCAGGAGAATCTGGTGCTTTTCCCCAAAGTGACTTGGGGAATGGATCTGGGTCGAATTTCGTTGGTTGGTTGGCAGAAATCTTTCCAAATACGGCTGCTCCAAGCTCAGCACCATCTTTGCCCCCCGGAAGATGCCACTAATAATGAAACTGCGCAAAACCAGGCTGGTGCTTCAGAAGGTGTTGCTGCCGAGGTGCAGAGGTGCAGAGGTGCCTGCTATTGCACCAAAGAAGAAAAGGGGCAGACCAAAAGGCAGTAAGAGCTCGAAAGTGAGGTCTGATAAAGGGAAGAAACACGTAGCCAGGAAGCCCCGTGGCGATGCACAACCCAACATATCAGCTGGCGACGATAACAATTCTGGAGGTGACGGGAACAATGCAGAGCCTGAGCCCTCTGCGCCTATGTCTCAAGCACCCATAACACCAAATACGGCATCAGTGCCTGAGGAGACGTCAAACCAGCCGAACGATGTTACTGCGCCCCCACAAGCGAGGAGACGGGGTCGCCCAAAAGGCTCAAAGACTCAAAGACTCGGAACAAGAACAAAAAGACTGACTTGAACATAACTTCTGCTGGTATGGGCAGAGATTCGACCATAGCGATACACGATAATCAAGCAACAGACACGGTCAATACAAACAGTTCAGTTCCCAGCGAGGAGCACGGTTTATCACAGCAACATCCGATGAATGTTCCAAGCGAGCAATCCACAATAACAGCAGTCGCTTCGCGATCCGATCTATCACTTCCATCGCCAGGCAGTGTTCAGGCAAGCCAAACGTCGTCGAAAAAAGAGAAAGCAGCAGGCTGATATAGCCGGATCTTTGGGTAATGAGCAAGCTGCAGTTTCTCCTCAGACATCCAATACAGGAAAACGTCCCTCGTGCATCGAGCAATGTCGGCAGACGACCAGCGACTGCATCTCAACCTACGTTAAGCTTAAATAGCGCGGATACCCAGAACCAGGCCTCCCGTTTCAGCAATGAGGGCATGGGGACCTACTCAACTACACAATTACCGCAGTACTATATATCGGCCTCTAGTTCACAACCTCGTCCCACTTTGTCAACTAATATTAACCACACCCGATCAGAACAGTCAGTCACCAACGCGTTCACGTCGAACAATGCCCAAATGGCAGGACAGGCCCACTACCGTCAACAACAAGTTATGCAGCAAATTCCCCGTCAGTTGGCGCCAACGTCCATGTCCAATGCCGGATACGGCCGAAACCAAATCGACAGTAGCACGATGCGCCAGACTCAGCATCAGTCGAAACAACCAGCAGGAGCTACACCGGCTAGGACCCAGCACGGAAGCAAGCAAGGATACCGGCCTATTCAGCAGCGACCGTCTGGTTTGCCAGCATCCAACACTTCGAACATGGGTTCGTATCCAAATATTGGCAATCAGGGCTTTATGTAATACCCTACCTGCTCTTGATAGCATCTCATAACACGATCTAACTCAACAACCATATTCTTCTATTTCGCTTTTTATCCTGACAATATCCCTATATTTAAAAGTAATCTCATTTTATTTAACTCGTTTATGGCATTTGATATCACATACCCGGCGCTAGGATCTTTTTATATATGGGGAAGGCGGGCTGGTTACGTGCCAAGCCGTGCTCGGTGTTATCTGACGCTAGTCCTTATGATTTGGTAGTTGGTGAGGGCGGTAGAGGCATTTTACAGAAAGGGTAGTGTGTCTGGAATCGAGTGGGGCCAAACAGTGGCTTTGAAGTCGCAATATCATTAACGGTAGCTGGCGAAATTACGAAGGCACAAATGAGATTGATGTCAGATGGTTCAAGTTTAGTCATGTATCATGGCATGGACGCATCAATAGATCGCAATTTGGGAAAATACTAATTTTCATTGTCAACGTCGCTGACTCCTTCCTCACCTCCCCTTTCTAATGCGCTCCTCTGTCACCCAAGGACAGATGATGATAGATAAGACATAAGAGACGTGTCGACGAAAGTGAATGCACGCAAGAATAGCGTATCCCGACCTTGTGCGAAGCTCGACTGGGTGATGCCCAGCATGAGGGGTACAACAAGTAAAGCTACATGGCAACATGAAAACAAATAAATCCTGCCCATATGACCTTTCCTTTCCGTCTCCACCATCCGCGGAAAGGATCAAAAATAAAATGATGACCTCCGTGCCTACTGTGTATATGTAGACGATCCGTTTGAATAAGAATAAAAGGAAAGCTACGAAGAGATAGCCCCCAGTTTTCGAAAGCGTCAACGCCTGTAAATGCTCATGGTTCTTTTTGTGTAGAAAGAAGATATTAAGATGTTTGTATGTCTTGCGGCAACCATACCGACTGTACTACTCCGCATCGTCGTCCATGGTGGTAACGGGTGGGCGGACAGAATCGGGGTTGTTCCTGCCATACCACCACTCGTCCTCCTCGTCAAGGCCATCTTCTCGGATAAGTTCCAGCATGACTTGTTGGTTCCGTTTAATATCCTGGGGCCGCTGGACAATGCCTCGGTCCAGGATGAGGGCTTCGGCCGTGGTCAGCCAGATGTGCTGGAGGACTGGTAAGTCATCTAGCAGCGTCTGGGCATGGTCGGGACTAAGTGGCGACATAGGTGCATCGGCTGCCAAGCTTGTATGGAAAACCCAGTTCAAGTCGTAGCCACCATCCATGTTAGTCGCATCGATTGAGTCAGAAGGGCTTCTGATTCTGGCCACTCCGTCGCTGAAGGACGACCGGTGTACAGGTCTGTCACCGCTGGATGACTTTTTGCGGCCGAAGCTCTTTAGGCCAAGCCGGGACTTGGCTGAATTATGCTCTGTCATGTATTCCTTAGAGTCCTTGGTCAGGCTGTTATGCCATTGGTCGACTGCGGAACGGCGGTTGTTGTAGCCTTTGATTTCCCATAGCCTCTCAACTTGACGCAGACCGCCGATACATAAGATAGCCGAATGGACATCGTCGGATGGGCGCTCTCTTAGGTAACCTCGGAGAGATCTTTCTACCCGACCAACGTAGGTCGGGGGCCGCAGGCGTCTACAAAACGAAGAGATAACGAGAGGAAATACTTCATGGACTCGAAGTAAGGTCTGATCGTCGTACATGTTCATGATCTCGGCTTCGATCGGGTTCAAGGTGTAAGGCTCGTGTTTTAGTCCATGTCCGTCATGCTCAGCGATATGTTTCAGATGAAGTTTTCTGTATGTCTCGAAGAAGTGGAACGTGGTGAAAAGGAGTGGGATAAGTCGTTGACGCATGCGCTCTCGTTGGGGAGCAAAGGCTGCCTGTTGAGCTTCCGTTTGTCGCAAGAATATTTCCTTGGTAATCCACTGGCACATGAGGAAGGCAAGCTTGGCAGCAACGTGCAACCGATGCCAGAGGCTGCATAGGTGATGGAAGTTGAGTTCGGACGGGTCATTTACTGGATACAAGCGCAGAGCGTAGGCGGGGATGTGAGTGTCGAGGTGGTATCGAACGATGGGTGCTTCATTGAGTGTTATTAACGTGTGCCAGGTCTTGGAGGCGAGGCGAAGGCTGAGGATGTCGGTGAGCGGCAGCGATGATAGAATTTGGACCTGCAATTCGTTTGGAAGAGCTAGGAAGGACTGATCGAAAGGCAGGCTGCAAAACGAGGTGTCAGTAACCGCCCGGGCGACGATAGCACATGAATACGACTGTCAAAGCTTACCTTTTTCGAGCAGAATCGGTCGAAGGTCTAATGGCAAGTTGTGGTGTTTCGACATGGGTCGAGTGAGGCTTCGAATGAAGCAATGACACCTTTTGGCGGAGGCCAAAGAACCGGCCTTTATCTCGCTTCTGCTCGGCATGCTTGACATGTTCTAGTTCTGCGGTCTTCGTTTCCCTAAGGGGAAGAATAAAAGTCGATGAGATTCCCACAGATGAGGAGGTAGCAGCTGAGGCGGCTTCCGGTGAGGTTGTCTGTTGATGTTGTGTTTGTTGGCTGGAGCTCAACTGGTTGAGCTTTTCGAAATATCGCTCGGAAGCAAACTCAGTGATGTGAGGCGGGTCCATGGCGACCGCGCGAGGCGGTTGCTCGGCCATTGTGGGAATTATTTCAGTCGTGATAGGTATAGAAGCGAGTGACAGAAGATTTTAGTGACGAGCGGCCCGTCCGGCCGACCCGAGTGAAAAGGGTGCTTCTCTATTGCCCAACGCTGATGACTGCAAACTCTGACATGGCTGAAATGGCGACGAGAGAGAGATGGCTTGATAATCCGGAAGCAGGCTGCTGATAAATGTCACAGATGACGAGACGTGTCGATTCAGATCTTCCTTCTCCGATATCGCGTAGACGTGACAAGAAATCGTTTGTCGTGGTCGTAAGCGAGGGTCTGATGAAGGCGATCGTTCGAAGCGGGCGACGGCGTATAATTACTCGTGGCTTCCGTTGGATTGAGTATTGATTCGAGTCTTTGAAGAGACGGATTGACGGACGCGATAGAGGACAGTCTTCGTCGAGAGCCGAGAGAGGTTCAGCCGTGTATTCCAAGAGAAACGGCAGTTGCGGTAAAGCCGGATGCGAAAGCAAGGTAATCAATCGAAGCCGCGATGGCGGGACAAGAGACGAGACAAAAGGGAAACAAGAGCGACCAGCCAAGGACTAAGCCAGACGGGACGGAGAATAGGAATGGGCTTTGCGGGCGGGTGGTGGTGGAGGAGGGTGGGCAGAACATGGGCAGAACATGGGCAGAACATGGAAGGGCAAGGGAATGGAAGATGGACGACAAGCGTGGGCTGGGACCCCAGTCGGGGATGCTGGTTCGTCGATACGGCCCTTAGCCGGCGTAATAGTGGAGTCGCGAGAGCGAAGTACCAAAGTCTACTGTTTTTGGTCATATTGGCACTGTATATAGCAGCCCGTCCCGCCTTTCACGGATGGAATCCTCCAGATATGCACAGTGTTGACAACCGCGTTTACTGTTTTCACCACAGGCTTCGGCCTCATTTGTGGAGTCACCCAAAATGTGTCCAAGGCAGGTGCTCCGTACATTTCGCAATCGCGGGTCGCAACCCGCTCCGTCTCTTTCAGCCCAGACACATGCGGGCTCATCACGACGACCAAAGTATGGAGATGCCACGCACCAGGCACCCTTTCCAGCCAAGGAATCAAGCCCTGCCCAGACCAGCCCAGCACCCAGGTGTTTATCGCATCCTCAGTGAGCCGTCCCCCCAGGTTGGCGCCTCGTCCGGCTTCCATGTCCACATCCACCCGCAAATTTTCCCACGGTGTCTCCGGACGCCAGCGGCCAACCCCAGAGTGGTTTTGCAGGCTTGCCAGATTTCGATCGAGACCCTCGACTCGACCGACTGCTAATACAGTACGACAGACAGACCACGCCGGGTGGGGGTGCACCAGTCATGTTCGTCTGTCGGGCCGCCTTCAGGCAAGTAACAAACAGTGTCACTGCTAAATCGTGTCCGGCCTGCTCCTTGCCTGCACCACGGCGAGATCTGCTTTTTTGGCTCAAGTCTGTCTGGTTGGACACAATGTTACCGTTGGATTTAACCGAGCCCGCCGAGGTGGAGGACCAATACTGACTATTACTCCAGGTTGCATCCAAGCAAGCAACAAGTGCTTTATCTCGACAGATGCTTATCTAACCCTGCAAATGCCTTCTCGCACACCTGAGATCATTACTAGCAAGCGCATCATTCATGCGTACGGCATGAGATGCTACTCGCAGAGAGAGAAATGCTTCTGAGCGGTTCGCCGTTTCGTCGGCGAACCGATTCCTGCCTCGTCCAGTTTCACGCCATCCACCAATCGTGGTGCTGAGAAACAAGGTCTGGTACATTACGTCTGGGAAAGACACGGGTTCACTCGACTTACCCCTACAGCTAGGGCGGAGTACGGGGTACATGGATCCATTGCTATATTCCTGTCTGTGCCAGCTCGCGCTGATATGCGACGACACTGGACATGGGCGGGCAGGGTGAGAGCAGACCAAAGCAAATGCAACCCAGCACCGCACTGCACACAACGTAGTTGCAACCAGGTGATACAAGCTCATTTCGTTTGATAAACTTCAAACTGCCGAGGGAAAAGTGAACGGATCAAGATAGCGAGTGCTGTCTGGGGGTACACGACACATACGTGACAGATGGACAGGTAGGCAGGCCATGTCAGTGATACAAGGACGGATGCGCCGCCAGTCGTTGCAGGTTTGCCAGGCGAAGTAGAGTTCGTGTCTGGTCTGACAGGAGTACTATCACTGCCATTGCTGGCGAACTGTGCTGCGAGAACCATTTTCCGTGCAATCCGCGGCGGGAGCAGACTGGCAATTGGGTGCGAACACAGTCTGGCTGTTCATGCCGTGCCTGAATGAGCCCATGAGAGAGAATGTGTGTGTGTGCATGAGGGTGCCAATATGTAGTATTCGTGTGGCATTTGTGCATACGAGTATGGACAGTCTGCTAATTATGTGCGTGTGCATTTCCCACGCTTTCGCCCTATCTTGACCTCGTCTGCGTCAGCCAGGGCGCCGGGTCCAGCGCAGTGCCCTTCAAGATGATATTGATCGCAATGCAGGAGCTCAACTGCAGATGTTTGTCCTTCTTCATTCGAGGTGGAGTGAGATGGGCGCTGGTGATGATGGTCAGGCACCTGCTGGAACTGGGCCAGTGTGAGGTGTCAAATTTGTCCAACATGGAAACTCCCCTACGACTCGGGCGAATCAATCAGCGCCTCCCTCCTGCGCTTCTTCCCTCCTGGCTCTGCGACTACTGCCTGTGGGCGTCCCCCGGCGTCTGGTCTGGGCTTTTGCGCTGACGCCTTCCCGTTGAGGATGTCTAGTGTTTACGTGCATAAGCATTCGTCAACAACGTCCCACCGCCAGCAGCTCGTTCGTGCGCCGTTCTCACCTCGAGCAAACACGAATACTTCGTCCTGATGTCGCATCCCGTCTCTCCAAAGCTTTGGCTTGTTTCTTTCTCCTTCTTGTCATTAAACTGCTCGTTTCGCCATCTCGAACTGCGTCGGCATACTGTGTGATGCGGCGCGACCACGCCTTCAAGGGGTGCGCAGAAGCCACCCCCCGGTCCTACTCCGGTCATTCTTGAGACCTACACCCGACCCAAAGACCCGTGTCTCGTCGATGTCGATCTGCCAGAGCAGGAGATGTACTCTCATTTACTAGTCTAGTTCTGGCAGAAAATGGCAAAACCCAATCTCAACTTCCACGCGCAGACAGCATTGACGCAATATGTCGGTAGATCCGCAGATCCACGAACACAGCTTGACCACTATGACACCATTCGCTGGATATTGTCAACACGCCGTGACGGCCCAGGCGCTTGCCGGCTTCGAACCCGAACCTATGTGTCTTAAGATGTTTGATCGAGGCGGAGACCCAATTGCATCGTTACTTCGCATTGGGGACGTTGTGCTCGTCGCAAATGTCTCGCCACGTCCCCGACCACATTGTTCAAGGAGCCTGCTTCCCACTCATCGAGGCTCTCTGCCTCCGTAACATTTGAACAGCGACTGGACTATGTTTCATAAGTATTCAATGTCAGGACAGGTAACCTTTTGCCGGTACGTGGGCCCTACGAATGAAGGAGGACCGACGAGAATCCGGGGACCGGTCAACTCTCTCCACAGTGATGTGACGATACTTGGTTCCCTTCTGATGGGGTACGACTCTGGTATCAGCACACATGAACCAGATTGACGAAAGGCGTCACAGGATAACGACCACACCATATCAGTAGCTAGCTGATACGAGATCGGGTAGTTCGGCTTACCACTAATAACATTCCGCAGTATAACGTCGTCACTGTCCTACTGCTTCATCTCATCGCCCTGGATCCAGGCAGAGTCTGTTATCACATGATCACGCCAACACACTCTGTCATGTTATTGTAGGTATGGAGGGAGAGCTCTATAACGGCAGGCTCTTGGGAGCAAGCACGTATGCCGGATATTGGACTGTCACGCACTTGCCGTCAATGCTGAGCACGTCGCTTGAAGAGCTCTCCCATACTGGCAGATGGTTGGCAACCACTAGGAGATCGTCCTGCGAGAGGAGCTTCGGCACCTTCATCCGGCTAACACTATTCCCTGCTTGCTTCGAGTGAAAAACAAGGTTTCAATGATGACACAGCTATAATGCGTGGACACAGCAGACAATGATACATAGACACAAAACAAGTTTGAGTATTTTACGTTTACTTCATTATCCGCGACGCCATCTATCAATGCTACGCTGATGACTCCGGCCGGTGCTCGCCCAGCCAGCCGCGTCAGCCTGTAATTTCATCGCGCCAGCAAATGACAATTGATTACTGCTCTAGTCAGTGTGGTTTTACTTTATTTGTCCGGGACGCCGAGGCAAATTCATTTGTAGAATGACAGCTACGGGAACTTCGCTGGGAATGTTACAGGAGCTCATTGTCAGCTCTTCGTGAGCGATAGTAGTCGCGACACAGAATTAGCGGTCGTAGCCAGCTTGTGGAATTCATCGGCCTCATGATCCGAGCTAGAGCGATGTCCAGCCTCAAAAACCACGCTGTCGGTGCTCAGCTGAAAGGAATTTAAGTAGAAATGCATCTGGATGAGGTTACGGCATCAGCTCATCGAGCAAGGATTGCTTTGGGCGTAGGTAAGCATTAATAGAGGGACGAGCAGGCATAACAACTTGATAGAACCAGCCACTGCGGATCATCTTGCCGATGCTTGATAATGCTTCCAATTGCATTTTTCCCGCTTGGTCTATGCCATTTTAGTGGCGGACAGGTGGCTGAGATGGTCACGGCTGTCGAGGAAAACCACGAGTGCGGCTAGAGAGACGAATCAGTGCCTAGTGCTCTCGATTACAGTCGGTTGACCGTTGCTGTGCGAGGCGCTACGGTTGTATCGCCGAATGGGACCTCAAAGTACGCATGTAACATGAGGATTTGAGTTGAACAATGCGCCGAGAGGGCCAGCGGGTGCCGTGACAATGAGTGGTTTCATGTTGTGAGCTGAGTTTGGCACCTGAGTGAGGCCGGGCCGGCCGGGCTGATGCTCGGCGGTTCTGATATACTCGGTGGACTCGCCCCCATGCGCAACGTTCAATATTCGGCGGCATTGTTATCGGGGCCCATTCTGCTCGGGGGAAGTGGCTCCGTGGGTCTGTAAATTTGTCCCGAGATAAGGTTGGTACCGTTTGAGATGGGCCGTGATGGAAAGCAGCAAGTGGGTTGGATTTTCTGTATCGCAGGTCTCACGATCTTTTGTCTCATAATACAATGGAAGGGTTCTGGATGGATTTTGGTGGCTTGTCGACCGTCGACGTCGTGCGATAGTCATGGTCCTTGGACTTAGTCGGTCCGGTTGCCTCGATGGGAGAAGAATGCCGGTCAGCCTGTGGTTTCGTACCGTATTTTACTGGCGCGGTTCCGTAACTATGGGGGTAAAGTACTGTAATAATGTGGTGCATTGTACGTCAAAACGTCCAGCCGCGCATTATTATCACCGAGACGCAGCCATGCTATCATATGGGGTTATGGGGACTGCGGGATTAAGGGCCGAATTGCTGTTCCCGTGACTATAATTTCTTCGTACGGTCGAGCTTGTACTCGGGGAAACTGGCTCGTGGAGCTTGCTGCTCTTCGTGTGCGTTTGTATTTGCATTCACGAAGCCCAATGCTGGCTTCGAACAGTGGCGCACGCTATGCATCGGCTGTCACGGCACAAAGGAACTTTGCTCGGAGCGGGCAATCATTACGAGTGATGTGGTTTTCTGTAGATTGAATGGTGTGCATGGAAAGGCAAACTGTGAGCGAGCGTGATGGCTGATTTTGCATTGTTGGAAAATCAAGTTTCGAGCTATAGGGTGGCTGAAGTATCATTGGCATAAATGATACTCTAGCACACTTGCTCACTGACAGCATAAACCTGACTACAACGGGATCGTATATGCCGTAGTCACATGCGTTGCTCCTGGAAAACGTTTATTTGTGATAGCTAAACCCCTGGTTGAATACGTGCTTTGTTTCATTCTTTGTGTTTGAATGTCGCAACTATCTTGACCTGTTCAAACGGCCCGGTTTACTCAGCTTGCCTTAAACATTGTCTCCGGTCGCCCGGCTGAGCTTCACCTGCCCAAAGACCGCATTAGGGTAGTCTTTTTTAAAAACTGTCAGAATTGAATATCTAATCGATAGTGATAGTATCGTGTCCTGAGATAAGATGGAAGCATCCAAGCATCTCGCATCAGACCCGTGGTGTTCATGATCTGCGTAGCCTACGATACCCATTTGGGCAAGCGGGCTGCAGGAGGTCGAATTAGGATGGAACATTCGATAGCAGCTGAAGAGTGAAGGGACGTTGGGACAAGGTAGGGAACAAGGTGCTGGACTACTGTAGCAGCCCAGCCGCGCCTTCCCTACTGGTTGGACCCCCAGAAGCCCCTCCCGCCTTGTCGCTG
>AFRD01000441.1:0-28937 GCA_000222875.2 Periglandula ipomoeae IasaF13
CAACGGCGATCTCCATTGGGTACCGATGCGAGATGCCCGATGTAAGGCATGAGATGAGATGAGACTTTGAGTGAAGCTTCCATCTACCAATTGCGCCAGGGTGGCAAGTCGATACAATGCCCAATAATCCGCACCCAAGACGAGGAAATGAATTGGGTTCGGCAAACGGTGGAGAAGGATTTGACCAAAACCAATTTCTGTGATGTGGTGGGGAAACGGGCGATGCGGACTGGCTGGCTTTTTGATACGGAGCATGTACGGAGCGCTGTAGCGTCGACTTGTCATGGACTACCTTATACCTGAGGAATGAATGGGTGGCGCTTGAGTGTGGACAATGCGGAAGGGCCGCCCCGACGGGCCTCAGCGAGGCAGTTTAGAAAGGAACAACTGGAGCTCCTAGACGACCATTGACAACCACTTGATGTGGCTCGACATAAGTGCTCAGATTAGCAACAAACGTCGACACGGAAAACAAAACAAAGAAGCAGAAGGGTGTCAATTCAATCTCGTCCCAGTCCCTTGAACCCTGGACCTTGTCCATGCGCTAGAACGAGAATGCCGCAGTTATGCATGGGCTTCGATTGGCCAAGATCCACCTCGGGCTTCGAGGAAAACCCAACCAGGCAGAATCATTCTGTTTCGGCACCACAATCTGGTCAACGGCGAGCGCGGCGTAGATGGTGATGGAATGCCAGCCACCGCTGCCATGACGGCTGTGACTGAGTACATAATCATGGCAGCATCAGGTGCGCCCGCGCTCAGAAGCACTGACATTTCTCACATCCGTTCACTCATACCATCACGACCGCCACGACTCGTCTCTTCTATACGTCTAAGCTGCCCACGCTGCCCACTGGGTCATCCGGCACATACTGTCACCAGCCCCTCGTTCCCACGTTAGCGACGAGCTTCCTCAGCAAGGGTCACGCGGAAAGCCGTCGAGGCGTCGAGAAGTCACCCAGGGCCATCGAAGAGCCGTATTGGCTGTGGCTGTTGCTCATCTGCCGCTTGCTCAAGTAACCTTGAAACCTGGAACATCCCACCATCCACGCCCACCGCCTGGCCAAGGTCATTCAAGCGGGGCTTGACCCATCAACGTCATCGCTCCCTCACGCATTGCGCATTGCATTGCCCACCTCCTACGTCCCATCCTCCAGCCCGCAATCCACAGCCCACCGCCCACCTGAGGTCTTTGGTCTTTGGTACTCTGGTCTAGAGTCCCGTCAAGTGCTTCCCGCACTGCCCGCTTTGTTCGCTGGAACATATTTCATCTCTTTTCACCCTTTGACTTCACCACACACCATCGAGTTTCCCCTCATCGCTTGTGCTGTGCCGCCGTCACGACTGGGCGCTATCGACCCATCAACATAGCTTCAATTATCAACTGCTAATCGCTTGGTAACCCGACCATAACCATGGGAAGTGAGCGCTGGGACCGTGATCGTGACCGTGATCGTGTCTATGAGCGGGAGCGATTTGAAGATGACAGATACTACATGAGGGGCGGCCGTGGGCGGGAACGCTCAGAGAACCGTTTCGACCGCCGCCGCTTCCATCATGATGATTACGTACGCGACAGATGCTATTATGATGACGAGCCTCGGTACGAGCCTCGACGAGAGCCGGCTCGGCAGCCAGAATTTGATCGTCGAGTGGTCATGGAGAAGGAGCGGGATAGAGAATATTATCGAGACTCTTCACCTCGCCGACCAGCCTTCCTGCGACGACAGTCATCACTAGACACCTATGACCGTCGCCCGCTTAGACACGTTTTTGAGCCCCGTGAAGAGTATGGGCTACCTGCCCGGCGTGAGGATATCTACAGAGACGACTACCGCGCTCCGCCTTATACGTCTATCCCCTTGCCTAAGGCTCGTGGACTGCCCCCTCCTGGGCGCCGCGACGAACGCTTCTATGATGACTATCGCCCATCAGAGCCCGATTACTATCCGGATGACGACTTCAGACATATGCCCGAGAGAGTGCGAGAGCGAGAAATTATTCGGGAGCGGGACAGACGTGACAGGAGCAGGGAATCCCGAGCAACTAGAACTCACACGCACCGCAGTAGTTCGCGGTCCTCAAGCAGTTCTTCAAGCAGCGCAGGAGGTACGACTGTCCGCAGTGAATATCCCAAAAAGGGCAAGACAAAGATCCCAGCGCGCTTGGTATCCAAACGGGCTCTCATTGACCTTGGTTATCCCTACGTTGAAGAGGTGAGCAACGCCCCATGCACGATACCGAGGCCCACAGAATACTAATAGGAGCTGTCTCAACTAGGAAAACACTATCATCGTCCAAAAAGCCTTGGGCCAAGAGAATATTGACGAATTACTCAAGTTGAGCGAAGACTATAACGCAGGTGAGAACTTCTTTTGCATGCCACTCCATCGGGACAGTTCTAACTCGCTTTCAGTCGACCAAGAAGTAGCCAAGGCTCGATCATCTGCCGGCAATGTCGTCGAGGAGCGGATTGAGGAGGAGAGAAGGGTAGAGATCACCGAGACGCCGGCTCCTCCTCCACCGCCTCCTGTTACCACTATTCCTCCTCCTGCCCCTATCGTGGTTCCCCCTCCAGCCCCTGCGCCAGGGCCAGTCGTAGTGGAGGCTGCCCCTCGTGCCACCGAGACCGTGGAATTTGTTGATAAGACTGTTATTCGTGAATCATCGCCCACTCGGTCATCTAGCAGCTGGGACTCTGGCTACCATCACCACCGTCATCATCATCATCACGACGACGGAGCGCTTGTCGTGGTCCCACGGTCACGCTCGCGGTCTCGAAGTCGCCGAGATATACGGGCTGAAATTAAAGCCTTGGAGCGGGAGTTGGTGCACCGACCGAGAGGAGAAGTCGAGCGAGAAGTTGTGCGCACGGAGCGACTACCAAATGGCGAGCTCGTCATTTATGAAGAAGAGGTGGAACGAACGGTTGCTCGCCCGAAGCCTCCCAGGATCGAGAAGGACAAGAAAGGTAGGATGTCCATCAGCGTACCAAAGTATCGATGAAGGTGTGCATTTTTATCGCAGCTTACATCTGTCGCTGTACCGAACCGGTGGCTGACAAGGTGCTGAGCAGGACCTCCCCCAGCGCTCATTCGAGCCATGTTGAGTACCCTCACCTGAAAGGCTCTACCGATGTTGGGGTATGTGCTCGTTCGAGGACGTGCACCGCGTAGGGCAAGACAGGGGAGGGCTGTACCATGTTAAATACAGCACCTGGCCTTTGCCCCGGAGCACCTCGAAAGGCATTTCAAGAATGGCCATGGAGTCAATTCTCGGAGGCGAAAAGCTATCACAGTATATGCCGAATGGGTGTTGCCGATCAGATAGATTATCTTTGCGCAAGGTCAAGGAAAAGAAGGATGTATTGCCAAATAAGGGATGAGAGATCTATAGTTTACGACGTTATGACCGTGTACCGATTCTTCCATAACAGGAAATGAAAACAATAAAAATAGACAGTTACTCTTGTAGCATGTATCCTTGATCGTTTTCGTCCACAATGTGATCCACCATATGTCACTGCATAATCCTGGTCGACTAGTGCCACGACAATCAGACCCCTTCCCTCTAGGTTGGTGCCTTTTGCGATGCTTATGCGTGCTAGCTGGCTGGAGTGCTAGCCATTGGTCTGAGAAGCTATCCACAGAGTAAGCTCAACCATGTTCGGTGTTTGCCCGGTCGGGAAGGTATTTTTGTTTACAGGGACCTGCGATTGAGCAATGCTGACCGCCGAAGGACTTTTTGCTACGGTATACGTCATGAGCCGCGGGTAGGGCATCCGGAATAGCTGCATCGGTCCCCATCGCGCGCCGGCGGACGCGAAGTCCGCCTCGAGCTTAGGAGGCTTAGGCAACGATGTGACATCGACACTTTCCAGATGCCAGCGGAGTAAAAGTACAAAAGCATAAATAAGCACCAGTCGCCCCGATGAATATTGAGTCTTTTCCATTGCTGGTGAGTGTGTGCCAGCCAACCGGACTCTTTCTCATCGCACCATCTTTATGGGAAAGTACATTTTTGCTCTGCTGTCAAGAGTGAGCGTTTGATACTCACGCCATGATTTTATCAAGGACATTGATCGCCGCCGGGGCGCTTGCCACGGGCGTCACGGCCAAGTTGATTCTGCCTGACAAGCTCGGCAAGTCCTACGACGGCTCATCGACATGGCTGCAACATGCATCAGACCGAAGGGACAGTCTGGGGACGAACATGCAGAACAGAGACCTGAAGTTTCTGCATCAACGAACAAATAATACCGGCTCATACAAGGCAGGGCAGCATTCACTCAAGAAGCAAAGTGACAAGACGTGTGCTACCAAAGGAGAGAGCCACTGGACGGGGACAGTTGATGTGACTGACGAACGTCGTCTGTTCTTCTGGTTCTTCGACAGCCGGCATGACCCCAAGAACGACCCGGTCGTGATATGGTTGAACGGCGGACCGGGGTCCTCGTCTATGCTGGGTCTTCTCACGGAGGTCGGAGCATGCACATTGCCCTATGACAAGAATGTCACGTCCCCAAACGAATGGGCTTGGAATAACAATGCCTTACTTCTTGTCATTGACCAACCGGCCGGCGTGGGATTCGCCTCCGTCGCCCCCGGCGGCCGACTTTCCAACTCAGATATCGATGGTGCCGAGGACTTTCAAACTTTCCTGAACATCTTCTTTACAAAAGTTTTCCCAAAGAGGGCGCACTTACCCATTCACTTTGCATCAGAGTCGTACGGCGGCCACTACGCGCCAACGTACATGAACCATATTATGGAATCCCGCAAGTTTAAGTCTCTGGCGGCATTTCACGGCAACATCACGTCTTTGATTCTAGTAAACGCCCTTTATGATCTCGGAGCGACGGCATTGGGATCATATGACTTGTTCTGCGAGAATCCCAACAACAAGGGGATCTATAACGAAACGGCCTGCAGTGCCGTCAGACAGGACTACGCGGACTGTTACCGCGCCAGAGAGCTGTGCGTCGTGGGTACAAGCTCATGGGAATGCGCAGGGATGTTGGATCGCTGCGAGAAGATCTCGGGGTGGTACGGAGGGGACCCTTATGATAGTAAGTTCTGTGATATACGCCATATGTTACTGTGATGAGGGAAAGGGAAGCAGGACACTAATAATCATCAACGTAGTCAAACGAACGTGCAACGTAACGGGCTGTGACCACAACTTTGGAAACATCACGTCCTATCTCAACCAGCCCGACATCATTTCTGAACTTGGATTCCCCAAAGGCTTCAAGTTTGTCGCGAGCAACGGGAAAGTCAACGAGGGATATTTCAAGAGCCGTTCCATGACGCGTTCCATGACGCGGGACGTCGGCGCCGTGCTCGATGCCTACACGCAACCGGGCAAGATTGGTGACTTCCGCGTTCTTGTTCTCCAGGGCAACGATGATTTCGTGTGCAACACGCCGGGCAATAGACTCGTGTTTGACGGGCTCGGTTGGACCGGCCAGGCAGAGTACAGGTCTAGGAAGTGGGCGGATCTGCCCAAGAACATTGGCCACACGGGCGACTGGAAGGGAACGAGGGATGGGAGACTGGTGTTTGTGTCTGTCAACGACGCAGGCCACATGGTGCCGAGTTTCCAGCCAGAGGCGTCATATCGCATCCTGGAGACGTGGATGGCGGATGGGTGGCGAGAGCAGTGAAAGCCGCGGTTTGTGTTTGGTGATGCGTAAGCGAGACAGACTAATCATATGAGACGATTTTTCCCCTTAGATGCATGCTCATGAATGTGATTCCATAAGATGCCTCGGTATGAGGAAGTGGTTAGCAGGTAATTGTCTGATTTATGAAAAGCGACGGTCCATTGTCGTGTAATTGAGCCATCGGAATCATCCCGACCTGCCATCCCAGGTAACAATTACAGCGGCACGCGGGGGTCCATCTGTGGGGTTAGCCAACCAGAACGCCACCGGCCCAGCTCAGAAGTATGGCGCGGAATCATCCCGACATGACTTCAGCTCCGTTATAAACCTGGGGAAACCAGCTTGCCTCAAAATTTTCCGAGACATGACCGCAGTACGATGGAGTCCTTAATCTAATACACATCTCTATCATTTTTGAGTTTATGATATAGTGATTCTTTTCGTCGTCGAATATTCCATCGTGGGATCGTAAATAGTCTTCGGCGCAGAGCATTCCCCTTCAACACCATGGACTCATACATCGCCACTCTCTGGCCACGCCTCATGGCCTCCTACAACCCCTTCGTCATCGACGTAGTAGGCCAACTCGCCCTGCACCTCATATTCTGGTGGATCCCCTGCATCATCTTCGTCTCCCTCGACACCATCGCGCCGTCCTTCTCGGAGCGTCACAAGATACAGCCCGCGCCCAAACAACCCACTGCCTCCGAGATCCGTCACGCAGTCTGGATATCAATCCGCAACCAGGCCATCGTGTCAACTCTTCACATCGGCCTCTCCTACGAGGCCTTCATCCACGGAAGACCGCCTGCTCTCCGCGTAGAAGCTTCTCTTCCCAGCGCAGCAGAGTTCACGCGCGACTTTATTCTATGCGTACTCGGCCGCGAAATCCTCTTCTACTACGCTCATCGTCTTTTTCACGTCAGATACTTCTACCAGCGCATTCACAAGATTCACCACCCGTTCACGGCCCCCGTGGCGTTTGCTTCAGAGTACGCCCACCCCGCGGAGCATGTCATCGCGAATATGCTGCCCATTGCGCTGCCGCCGATGCTGCTGCGAACCCACATCTTGACGATGTGGGTGTTTTTGGCGGTGCAGCTGGTAGAAACGGCGACGGTGCACAGCGGGTATGATTTCTTCCATGGGCTGGCGAGGAAGCATGATCGACATCATGAGCGGTTTAATGTTTACTTTGGGGGCATTGGTATGCTGGATTGGTTTCATGGGACGGATGAGAAGGGCGGGCCGAAGGGGGGAAAGAAGCTCGAGTAAAGTCGACTTTCGTTGTTCTGATGCGTGGTGTTTTGTGGTTGGGTGTTTTAGGATGGAGTTATGGAGGTTGTATATAATACGGGTGAGCATGGGCACAAAATTATGAATGCTGTCATGTATACAGTACAAATCAGTATCGTAGAAGCTTTAATGGGTTTGGCACATTGACACCCTTCTTGGCCAAAAGTGGCTCATTGCTAAACTGCACCATATCTACGTCTAAGACACCATTGTAGCTCAAGCTCTTTTCGTTTCCGAGTTCTACCTGTGCGCGTCCGACAAGTCGACGATCTTCATCTCAAAATGCCACGGCCCGAGCACCCGCCTAAGCATGGAAAATACCGTTGGGTCCCGGCGGCACATATCGCCAAGCACGCGCATGCCCTTAATCAGACCTTTAAACTGCGACAACATAGCTGGTGAAAATTTTCTTGCAACATCCTCCGGCGTACACGACACCCCATCTATCACTGAACGACTGAACGGCGACAGACCCAACCCTAGAAACACGCGCAGCTGCTTTAGTTTGCCATATCGGCAGCACAGGTGTTGCATCCCCCAGTTCCTTGGTATCTCCTGGGTGACGTTGCCTCCGTCGAGCAGGAGCAGCCGGCGGGTGAGTTGTTCATCGTCGCCGCTGTGCTTGATCACTGCCAGGAGCATGTAGAAGAGGGCAACATGTCGCGTCTGCTCGTTCTCGGGCAGAAAGTCGAGCAGCAGCGGAATCACATCGGCCGGTGATCCATGATCAGCGTCATCTGCGCAGACGAGTATTTCGGGCACGAGCTCCGATAGCAACCGTCTGATGATGTGGCTCGCCGCCTTCTTCCCAATCTTCGCACGCATGGCCTCGATAACGCGGCCAAGCACCGGCGCCGGGGTCGGGGATTTCACTGCCAGTGCTGCAACGACGACCGGGTGGGTGGCACGCGACGCGGTCCAGTCGATGTTGGTGCACTGAAGGAGGTTATCGATGGTTTGGAGCTCGCACGCTCCCTCGGAAATGGCTGCCATCAGGGCGGTATGCCCTCGGATACTCTGCAGCTATCTTGCTGTTCTGGAACAAGGGGTCGGCGGCAGGTATCTCCACGTTGGCTTGGACATTCGAAGAGCTCGGAATTCCAGCGGCGTTTACATCTGCAATGTCATCATGGAGAGAATACTTCGCGCGTAGCTTCTGGAGCATCTCGAGACATTGGTATATTTGGCGTATGACAGTCAGGATGTGGCGCTCGACACGGTCGTATTCCATGATCAACGATTGCATATCTGCAGCAAGGAGGATCGCCCGACGCAGCGAGCTTTCGCTTACGACAAACTCGCCCGTTACCGGGTCTGTGGCCAGTAGGCCACTCTGCTGAAGCCATGTTTCGAAGCGGAAATACTCGACTGCGATCAATGCGGCCAATGTTCCTTAAACCGAGCCAGCATTGAATACAGCATCAATATTGTTCTACAGTGAGTGAGTCCTCGTACCGGCGCTATCCGCAAACCCCCGAGCTGACGAGACGTGACGGAAGAGATGAAACCCTTGGACGAGAAGCGATATCGCCGTCCCTAGGGTACCAAAGCCCTCCAAGTCCCCAAGTATACGGGCATGCAGTGGTGGTGGTAAGGGCCCAAGTTTAATGAGAGATGGGTAATCAGTCTGTCTCTTTGACAAGAAGCGCAATTGGTTCTCTTGGTGAAGAGGAACACCCCAGGCAAGTGAACACTATGTTCGAGACACGCTTGCTGAGAGTTGTGATGTCTTCAGTATCGTGGTGGTGTGGCCAACTAGGCCAAAAGGTGGAATGCGCATCCTCTATTGTATTGTGCTTCCAATGCCTCTTTCTACAAATATTGATTCCGCCTTCGTGAGGGGCTGTGCTCGCAGTGAGGCTGCGTCGAAGCTGAGGCAGAATCAGAGGCTGATGATCCACGTGACTGTTCAGAATTCCGAACATTAGCTGGTATTTCTGTTCTGCTCGATGCATTGGTCGCGACTCTCGCGGCATTAAATCGCAAAGCTTCCCTGTGGGAATAGAGCAGCGATGTGACGCGGCAACCTCACTGCCTCCGTTTCTTGGCCTTGGTTTCCGCAAGGTCTACGCAGGCCCATTCGTCGGCCCGTCACACGTTGAATAGAGTATTTAAACTAGGATTGAAAACCCACATTCACAGAAAAAGACCTGTTCAGTTCATTGGTGTTTCGCAGTGAAACTGTGTTCGTCATTCGCAAAAAAACAAACAAACAGGGGAGGCTCCCGTAAGTTTCATTGTTACTGTATGATTCAGCGGCAGTTGGTTTTGAAAAGTTCTTGGAGGTCAAAAGATCATAGTCATCCCGGTTCGCACACATGAGGAAAAAAATCTTATGATGGAATTTTGTAGAGACTTTGAAGGTCGTGCTCACTCCCAGGAGCAACATCAAAGGTTCCAAGTGAGTTTGGCTTCTTTCATGTTGTGGTAGCAGGTTGTAGATGCATATGGTACTTTTTGACGCTAAGCCATTTAGGGTTTCTCCCTTCATTCTACGGGAGAAGGGAAACAACCTTAAGAAGCTCTCCTATCTGTTAAAGGAAGTGATGAGACCAAAGTAGCGCCTGCACCAAAATAGGGATGCGAATCCTGTTCAGCGATATACTTGTCAACACTTTCGTAGATTGTATTTCAGTGAAAGAACCTAATAAACTATCCGCTCCTGGTATCAAGAATAGCTATCGTAATGTCATACACCCCCAAACGTCCCATACGCCAGTCCCGCTAACAGACCAGTCGATTTCGTACCATCGTGATGTAAAAATAAGTAGTTCAGAATGGCACTTGGTGTGCATTTACTGCGTCTTCTTGTTGGCAACCACCTGTCTATTGTTGGCAGAAAAGCGCAAATAGGCGAACGCGAGCAGTCCCCCGACGCCCAGGGCGACGATATTGCCTGTGCATATGTTAGCATCGACTGTGACAAACTATTTCGCTTGGAAGAAAATAATATGATTCTTCATGTTAATGCTTGAGCAATGATGAATACTAGGGCCGTGGGTACGTACTCGCGACAAACTTGGTTACACCGCCCGTAAGGTGGATTGCCTGGGAGATGATGTTCTGCACCAAGCTGACGATGCCGACGATGGCGCTCTGCACGACATGCACTGCGCCCTGGAAAATGGCGAAGATCGTGGCGACGAGCGATGCGAAGAGATCGTAGATGGACTTGAAAATCCCGGAAACGGCTGATGTGAGAGACATTGTGATGGAAAGTATCGATCACCTGAGTACAAATTTGTTATTGTTTTTTTTTTCTCGTCGTGGTCTGATATGAATTCACAGTGTCCTTGGTTCGTGAGATGAGAGCGTGATTCTGTGTGTTTTGCAACTGAAGCGAAATAAAGAGTATGACATTCAGAAGAAGTCTACGAATACTGCTACACCCTCTATTTATGACGACCACGAGACGCAGAGACAAACACCACGGAAAAGCGCCACTGAATACACCGTGGCAGGTGCAAACAGTAATAGTGACGTGGTCAAGCTGTAGATTTCAAGTTTCACCCAGAAACCTCATCTCGATGAGAAGACTTGGGGAATGGGCAGCAGGTAACGTCACGGTCGTCGCGCGTCAACGGGCACCAGCCAATGCTGGCGTCCAGCGCCTTCAGAAGGCTGGCAAAGGGCTGAGTGACACAATTGCTCGCGCGACCAGAGGCGACCAAAGGCGACCAAAGGAGCGGGCCATTTGGTCCGATCGCTGGGAAGATGGTACCAGGCCTGTTGCGACGTGAGATGGAAAAACAAGCTTTGTTTTTGGTCCTTGTGTCTTCGGATATTTTTTGAGGCGCACGTGCTGTGGTCAAAAATAGGTTGGACTAGTGGTACCGGCCGATAATGGGAGTTGTGCAGATGAAGCTGGGATTGATCCCAATGTTCCTGACTATTCGGTTCCTGGGTAGTATGATGCACTCGATTCTAGGCAGCTACTTCGTCCACGTTATTGCCTGGTCGAGAGACCCTTACCATGGGATCTCGTTGGATGCATGAGAAACATAGTCAAGCAATGGCCTGCCAACATTTGGTGTCGATGCATCTGTTCTTGTTCTCCAAATTGCTTCGACTTAGGTGTGATACTACATTGAGGAACGGAGGAGTTCTCGTCGTGTCTGTGCTATCTGCAGCCTCGGGCAATGAACCTCGTATCGGCTTTTCACTAAATTACACTCTTTGTGATGGGCCTCCCGCATGTTCAAAAGAAGGCTTGCAGGTTTCGTGGCTTAGCAATCCCCCTGACCCGCGCCGTAGCGCGAATCTGCAGAGTTCAAAACATTTAGACCATCGGCCGTTGAGGCAGTGCTAGAGCAGCATCACCGTTGGTCACACTCACGCGTTAGAGTTAAGGCAAGGACAAAGGAGCGGTAGCGGGGCCGCAGGTTGCTGTGGTCTCAGCAAGAAGCCGTCGAATCATGACTTGATGCCCCTGCCTGTGGGTTTACAAAATGGCAAGTTCTGTACGAAAAGAGCCAAGGGCGAATGCACGGAGCGAACCTGTTGAGGGTCTTGATCCAATGGCGGCCGGAGAGCAGCCCTGCCATCTCCATTCGCTGTCTGGTCGGAGTCAAGTCAGCCTGGCAAAACTGGGGCCCAGGAACCAAGCAAAGCATCGCATTCACCAGACCAGCTCGTCGCGCTCGTCTGGTCTTGTCTCTCTCTGGTGCGTGTCTGCATGTGGTTCTCCGCCGTCTCACTGCGTCCTGCCCACCAAACAGGCATGGCATGGCTCTATACGACCAACCCATCCCCATCCCCATCCACATCCACATCCAACATGACTGCCCACAATGACCCAGTCAGCAAGCACCGCCTTCTTGGCGACTGCTGTGCAAAACTTTCCTTTTGCATCTTCAGTTCTTAGGTCGACTGACGACGAACGACGACTGTCTCGATTCATCGGTGAACGGAGGACAGCTTTGGCCACGTTTGCCCTCCTCGTATCGTATCGACGTCAATCGCTTGATCCTTGCTCGCCCGCCTGTTGAACCGAATGAATTGACCAGCAGCCGCCCCGCGATCATTGGCAGCGACTGGTTTTCAGCATGTATCCGACGGAGCAAACGGCCTGGCTGATTGCCGCTTGTGCCCTGATCTTCCTGACTGCCTTTCCGGCTCTTGTCATCTTCTTCTGCTCGCTATGCGTCGTTAAACGAAAGATGGACCCGGCCAGACATTGGCTGCACTGGTTCAGAACGGGCTTCATCTTCTTTTCAATGTAAGCGCTGTGTCTATCTGCTTCCTCTTTACCCACCACTCGAACATTCGCTCAAGATATTCTTGAAATGAATGGCCATCAGGAATTTTATAATGAAATGATCCCTGGCTCCAGCGACACGCCTCTTGCAAGAGCAATAGACTAACTCTTTTTCTCAGATCCTATCTGGCCCTCTTCATGGTATACATGTTTGCTGTGTTGGCGCCGGAACTCTATTATACATCGTACAGGTCCAAACCTCGCGAAGTTCTATCCATTCAAGTCATTTTGGACGTGTTGGGCAAACTTTTCGCCTACTTCTGCGAGATTTGCATTGTGCTGACTCTGGTCGGACTCGACAATGGCATCATCATCGCACATAAGACCGCTGTGAAGAGAAGTACTTTGGATATTCCAGCTGGCGTAGTGGGTCTTGGGGACAGGATATTCTACCTCTCCATGTACGGCTTGGTGGCCATTCTTGCGATTCTCATCATCGCTGCCTTCGCTCTCGGTCAATATCTCTACAGCGCCTACGGTTTGGGATACAGTCGCCTCGCGTACGACCATACCTTTGTCGGAAAGTCATATCACTTTGATGCGTACGGTCGGTCATCCCAAAAACTGACGTATGCTGTCCATTGCACCCTTGTTGCCGTGTCTGTGATATTGCTCGTCAAGGCCATCATTACAACAGTGCGCATTCACAGGGATAAGCGCGTAACAATGGTACGTCTGGACATAATCCCACGCACCCCCACGGGAAATGAATGAGACTGTACTAACGTGCACATTTGTTACTCTACTCCAGGCATCAAGATATCTCATCGTTTGTATTTCGTTGTTCATGATGAGAGCCATCTACAACGTGGTTTACATCGGAGCGATCGGAACTGGCGGAGATCCCGCCCCCTATTTTGTAATTTGCGACGTCGTTCTCGGTATATGGCCCGAATTCATCATTTTCTGCATTCTCTTCGCGCTTGGCTGCAAAAAACGAGGATTATGGTCAACAAGACAACATCCGATGCCGGGCCTATTAGAAGAGGGTTCGAACGAGAGTTCCCGGAGCTTTTCACGCAACCTCAGCAATCAGAGTGAGACGGGACCCGGTTCGCCATTGCAGATGCAGGAGCCTCAGATGCATGAGATGCTGGAAGTTTCATCGCCCCAGCCACAACTGTCACCATTACAACCGCAGATATTTCAGCATCAAATACCGCGTCGTCCCGTAAACCCCCCGTCCCAACAGCTGCAACAGCAGCAGATTCGCGAGACCTTAGCAGACGAGGGCGATGACGATTTGCCGCCGGACTATTACAGTGCCGGGCACCACCCACCACCGCAAATAATGGCTCAGCAAGCAGCAGCATCGTCATCACAATCGGTCACGACTGCAGCACAAGCGGCTACGCCGTCACAAGCACAGCCAGATCATGACACCATTGAAGTTGCCGGATCGCCTCCTCCCCACGCCGATGCGATGGGCCTGTACCACCAAGCTGACGGATTTGCCCCACGATCTGAACCGCTGCCATATAACGAGAAGAGCTCTGTATGAAGAGGGGCTCCATATTGATAATTTATATTGTACATTTCATCAACCACGCGTTTCGTAGCGGGGTCAGCGAACTTAAATTAAAAGCACTGGAGTCGAAGGCGCAATGGGTTTTACATTTATCCAAAGATACCGAATCTACAGGCCGGTGATAATTTCTTTTTAGTCTATACAATGAGAAAACATTTCTTCAGAACATTTACCGTCGTATAAATACAATCTAGTCTACGTCTTCTGAAAATCCAGGTGGCGCAACGTAGGGACCTGCCTCGCCCATTGTGCCCGCAACATATCTAGCCGTCGTTAGTGAACTATTGAACTATCATTAAGGGGGATGGGGAAACAAACTTTGTGTGGCTACCACGGGCAGCTAATTGGCCCTTGCTGTTAGTGAAAGTCACGGTTGTATAAGTAAGCGTCTTGCCAACTACACATTGTTAGCACCTATTTTCACTAAAGACTTCGTAAATACACACTCTTGTCGCACGTAGCCGTTCCCTTGAGAACATCACCCGGTCTCCCACCCGGCGATAGATACGTCACTACAGCAGTCAATACGTTTCTCAAGACAATGTGATATGAGGCAAAGTTACCATTCAGGTCAGTCGTGACACCTGTTGCCCAGCGCCCCGTCGACGCAACGGCCAATGACCCGCCCAGGTCAACGAGACTCGCTAGCGTGCCGCCGTGGATAGTGTTGAGACGATTCTATATATGTCCATTTGTGAGATGGATGGGTTAGGTGTGTTTTGGTAGAGGCGCGTACGGTGTGGTCCTTGTGGATGTCAAGCTCGAAGTTGACGCGGCCGGCTTCGGCGCTCAGGACTCTGAACTACGATGTGTTAGGGGGCGTTTATGATTGTCTGCATTTGATGCTTACTCCTGGGCCGAGAAGCCTTGTGTATGTAGTTAGTGTTTTGTTTATTTTATAGTTTGATGTGAGATGTAGATGTGTTGTGCTCACCTTGGCTCGAGACCTGACTCGGCCATGAATGACCTCATCACCTGAGAAGGTGTTAGCTGTGTTTACTCAGATTTGTAATGGGTTTGGGGTGACGAACCGCTTTGGTGAAGACGTTGGGTGATAATTTCTTGGCCATTTTGCAAGTGAGATTTGAATTGAAGTGCTGTAAAGGGAGTGAGGTGGTTGCTCGGTTCGGATGGCTGATGGACCCAGGTAGCCGAGAGTCGGATGGCTGTGGCTGTGGCTGGTGGGAGAGGCTGTCGAATTTCCCCAGGCTTGATTAGTCATGCGACTGACAAGCTCATGCAGAAAGAGAATTGTATATGCAGGGTTCAGAAGGGCAAGGAAGTATATCTATCTTGTTGAAAGTGGTATTTTAGGAACTCCAGAGGGAAAATAGAGAACGAATTTGGTGTTGCATTGTCTGGATGGCGTCCTGTCTCGTCCATGCACTGTTCTGCTTCGATGTGCGTGCATGGCTCCTTGTGGGCCAGAGGAGGTGTAACTCGGCGATGAGACAGACGACTGATTGATTAGATCAAGCTGACCTATTGTATGCGGAGATGCCATGCTGACGTTCTTAGGAAAGGCGCTGATGGAGCGATTCTTAATCGTCAATTGTCGATGTGGAATTGTTAGATTTTCCATATATTCGTGTTCAATTCTGTTGCTGAATGTTCTAGCCCCAGGACTCTGTCAGTCAAATTGAGACCAACCATTTTATGAGAATCGACCAAGATCTTTTTCATAATCTCTATCTTGCCTGCCGCTTCTTGAACCGTGAAAATTATCAAATAGTCACAGAATTGCACCCATCTTCCTGTCCAACATAAAAGTCGACATAGACAAACCCCATGACCCGCGTGGGATGGGCCAAGCCACGCCCGGCCAAAAAGGCGGGGATTTACTCGGGTGCATGGCCCGGCGTGAAGAGAGAAACGAGATGAAAAAGCCAAAATGAGCAGCCCCCACAGACAGGGACCATTTTCTTAGGTTGGTCGACGAATCCTTCTTGCCCTTTTGCAAGTCAAGTTTCTTTTGCACAAGGGCCGCCACCGGCGGAAGCTGGAGCGAAAACCCGTCGGTTTTACTGGCGCCAAGCATTTAAGGTATTTTTTTGTGTGAAGCTGGCGGCGTGTCAGTGGCGCCCTGGTGGTTTGATTTTGTTAGCTGGCTTCGCTATATCCGTCTATCGCCGGACCCGAGGCGCGAGTTATTGATTGATTATCGCTGAACTGGCTGGTCTGGCTTGCCTGTGCTGGGGGCGTCGAGTCGTGCACTGTCGGCCAACTGCGACGCCGCCTGTCATGCTGCCAACTGGACAGAGAGAGTTACAGAGCCACATAGAGTCACAATTCCGCCGCCGTGTCTCATGCGGCAAGCGGTTCAACGCCCGTCCCCACGCTGCCGCTGTTTCTCCGGGTGACTCACCTTATTCCAACAAGTTTTTTTTTTCTTTGTTCCCAACTCGACGACATTGACGATCTTTGACAGAACCGGCACCCTCCACATACATGCTTGCAGCTATGTCATTTATTGTCCGCCCACTGCTGACTTGTGTGTTCTGACTGTAGATGTCACCTGTTGGCGGACACAAATTGTCTTGCACCAAGATTTGGGCTGTTGAAATGTTGAAATTAACCAAGTATTCACGCCATCTGACCACGGAACACGACCGTTGGCAACATTCTCAACCCCATCTGTCCATATGTCTGTCTCCTGCACTCCAACTGCCTCCATTACAATCTTAGTTCGCCGTCTGCCGCGGGACCCGCTCGCCAGCTTCGCCTGAACTGGGTAAAGTTTCCGCCTACATACACGTACACGTCCCTGACGGAGAAAAGCACAGATGCGCCGGCTGCGGGTTGGGTCTTTGCTTTCACGGCCTACAAGTCATCAACTGGACCTTGATGACAAATGGACCGTGAAACACCATGCTGCCAAGCCATCGTGGTGCTGCCCAGTCTTGTTTCTATTCTGATCTTGAGCAAACGGCTGAACTCTCTCAACAGTCCTGGTCGTCAAACGGCCTCGGGTATCAGGGACTAATGAGCAGCATTGAGACAGCACTGTAGCATCTTCATATACAGAAGTAATCAGTGTTCATGCCAACAGTCACCTTGACGCCGAGTGTAGATCCGACGTTCGGGAAACCCAGACTTAGGTGCTCGTTTGCCGGGATGGACAAGCACCTTCTCTTTCCCCCCACATCGGCCTCCACATCCCTTTGTCTAACGTCCTTGAAGCCCACCACCCCAAGAGTCGTGTGAATTTCTAGCACGTTAGCTTTTCCTCGTTAAATGGTCCCTAGCCGTCTTTGGGCGACTGTGTTTTGTTTCCCATTTCTTTCCTTCCCAACCCATGTGCATTGGGGAGGCTGAAGGTCGTAATTTGTTCCCTAAATTTGAATCTCGAGACTCTGGTCTGTCTAGCTGATCCTTGTCAATACATTCTTTCTTTGTTCTCGAGTCCCTTTTCTTTTGCTTCCCTGTAAAGGCTTTTCGGCCTATTACTTTAACGGCGACTACCCACCTCGGCGTGCCTAAACCGAGCTATAATTCACAGCATTTGGAACCACAGTCTTTCGGATTGCATACAGCTGCTGCCGTCACTCGGTGTTCTTAATAATAACATATACCGACGCCAATTGTTGAAGTCTACGAACAATTCGATTAAGCAGCATTACACTAGCCCAACGGCGGTGTGGAGAGGCGATGGCGGACCAACACTTGGATGCTGGTGCTGTCCAGACGCCACGACGAGATTCGCGAGACTCGGCCTTGACTGCGGGGAATCAGCAAATCTCGGACACAGGCCCCTCTGCGGTCAGATCTGCTGTCTCAGTCGAACAAGCAGAGGCCGACTTTGCTGAGTTGCAGAGAGAATTCACCGGTGTGTCTCGAGCCAGCCGTCGGCACAGCACGGCGAAAAACGTTGATCCCGAGAAGGCTGTGCCTGTGGACTCCAGAAACGCTGCCACAGATGCAGACTCTGATTCTGTTTTTGATCTCGAGGCGGCTTTGCGTGGTAACCTCGCCGCTGGGGAAGCTGTAGGTATCAAGGACAAGCACATCGGTGCCTGCTGGGATGGTTTGACAGTGAAAGGCATTGGCGGCAGCGCCAATTACGTTCAAACATTTCCTGATGCCTTTGTCAACTTTTTCGATGTCATCACACCCGTCATGGGTCTTTTGGGGCTGGGGAGAAAGCCAGTAGAGGCTACACTTCTCGATGACTTCCAGGGTGTCTGCAAACCTGGGGAAATGGTCCTTGTCCTGGGCAAGCCTGGCTCTGGATGCACGACGTTCCTGAAGTCGATTGCCAACCAACGATATGGATATACCAGTGTGGAAGGAGACGTTTTTTACGGCCCGTGGACTGCCAAGGAGTTCAACCGCTACCGAGCTAAGGCTGTATACAATGCCGAAGACGACATCCACCACCCAACTTTGACGGTCGAGCAAACGCTCGGATTTGCCCTTGACACGAAAATGCCCGCAAAGAGACCTGGTAACATGACCAAAACAGACTTCAAGGAGCACGTCATTTCTACTCTGCTCAAAATGTTCAACATTGAGCACACAAGGAAGACAGTTGTTGGTGATCACTTCGTCCGAGGTATCTCTGGCGGCGAACGCAAGCGAGCGTCCATTGCCGAAATGATGATCACGAATGCCTGTATTCTGTCCTGGGACAACAGCACACGGGGTCTCGACGCCAGCACAGCACTGGATTTCGTCAGGTCACTCCGCATCCAGACTAATCTGTACAAGACGACGACTTTCGCATCCCTCTACCAGGCCTCCGAGAACATCTACAACCTCTTCGATAGAGTCATGGTCATCGACGAAGGCAGGCAAGTCTTCTTTGGTCCCGCCAAGGAAGCTCGAAGCTACTTCGAGGGCCTTGGCTTCGCACCGCGGCCAAGACAGACGACGCCCGATTACCTGACTGGCTGCACCGATGAATTCGAACGGCAGTACGCTCCAGGGCGATCAGAGAAGGATGCGCCGCACGATTCTGCCACTCTCTTGGAGGCCTTCCGCAAGTCTTCTTACCAAGAGAAGATCAGATCCGAGATTGCAGAGTACAAGAACAACCTCGAGCAGGAGAAGCACAAATACGACGACTTCCAGGTTGCAGTCAAGGAGAGCAAGCGCGGAACGTCAAAGAAATCCGTCTACCAAGTTGGCTTCCACCTTCAGGTTTGGGCACTCATGAAGAGACAGTTCACCCTGAAGCTGCAGGATCGATTCAACCTGACCTTAGCCTGGGTTCGAAGCATGGTCATCGCCATTGTTCTGGGTACCCTCTATCTCAACCTGGAGAAGACCTCCGCTAGTGCCTTCAGCAAGGGTGGTCTCTTGTTTGTCGCTCTTTTATTTAATGCTTTCCAGGCGTTTTCTGAACTGGCGGGAACCATGTTGGGCCGGGCCATCGTCAACAAGCACAAGGCTTTCGCATTTCACAGACCATCGGCGTTGTGGATTGGACAGATTATATTGGACCAGGCATTTGCGGCGACAGAAATCATGATTTTCTCCATCATCGTTTACTTCATGACGGGGCTCGTGAGAGATGCTGGTGCCTTCTTCACATTCTATCTGATGATTCTATCCGGAAACATTGCCATGACCTTGTTCTTCCGTATCATTGGCTGTGTCAGCCCCGACTTTGACTATGCTATCAAGTTCGCCGTTGTCGTCATTACGCTCTTCGTCACCACATCCGGATACATCATCCAGTATCAGTCTGAGAAGGTGTGGCTACGATGGATCTACTGGATCAACCCACTCGGTCTCATCTTCAGCTCCTTGATGCAGAACGAGTTCCAGCGCATCGACATGACCTGTACTGCAGATTCGCTCATCCCATCTGGCCCAGGCTACACGGATATCAACCATCAGGTTTGCACGCTGCCAGGATCTAACTCAGGAACCACATTCATCGACGGAGCCGATTACATCGCTAAGGGCTTCTCATACTATCCAGGAGACTTGTGGCGCAACTGGGGCATAGTCGTTGCCATCATCATTCTCTTTCTCATCCTAAACGTCGTACTGGGCGAAGTCATCAAATTCGGAATGGGCGGCAACTCGTTCAAGGTGTATCAGCGTCCGAACAAGGAGCGAAAGGAACTCAATGAGCAGCTCATGCAGAAGCGCGAGGTTAAGCGCAAGGATAAGACCAACGAGGCGGGATCGGATCTTACTATCAATTCGGAAAGCATTTTGACCTGGGAGAACCTCAATTACGATGTACCTGTTCCAGGCGGCACCCCGAGACTGCTCAATAATGTATTTGGTTATGTGCGACCCGGCGAACTGACTGCTCTCATGGGTGCTTCAGGAGCCGGCAAGACTACCCTCCTGGATGTCCTGGCTTCCCGAAAGAATATCGGTGTCATCACCGGTGATGTTCTCGTTGATGGCGTCAAACCCGGTAAGCAGTTCCAACGATCAACGTCCTACGCCGAACAACTCGATCTACATGAACCCACGCAGACCGTGCGTGAGGCGCTTCGATTCTCAGCCAACCTCAGCCAACCATATGAAACCCCTATTGCGGAACGCCACGCATACGTTGAGGAAATTATCGCTCTTCTCGAGATGGAGACCATCGCGGACTGCATCATTAGCACTGCAGAGGCAGGTCTGACTGTCGAGCAGCGCAAGAGAGTCACCATTGGTGTCGAACTCGCTGCCAAGCCCGAACTGCTCTTGTTCCTTGATGAGCCAACCTCCGGCCTCGACAGCCAGAGCGCCTTCAACATTGTCCGATTCCTCAAGAAACTCGCCGCAGCAGGTCAAGCTATTCTATGCACGATCCATCAGCCTAATGCCGCACTGTTCGAAAACTTTGATCGACTCCTATTGCTCCAGCGCGGCGGACGAACCGTCTACTTCGGCGACATCAGTGAGGATGCCTCCATTCTGCGAGCATACCTGAAGCGTCATGGTGCCGAGGCCGCTCCCACGGACAACGTCGCTGAATTCATGCTGGAAGCCATCGGCGCTGGTAGTGCCAGACGCATTGGCGACCGCGACTGGGCAGACATCTGGGACGAGAGCCCCGAGCTAGAGCAGGCCAAGAAGGCCATCGTCGAAATGCGAGAGGAACGAAAAGTCGTAGCGCAGAACACAAATCACGAGCTGGAGAAGGAATATGCTTCCCCAACACATCACCAGCTAAAGATTGTGTGTCGCCGCATGTTCCGTGCCTTCTGGCGCTCGCCGAACTACCTCTTCACGCGTCTATTCAACCACTTTGCCGTCGCTTTCGTGTCCGGCCTCACATACCTCAACCTCGACGACTCCCGCTCCTCGCTGCATTACACCGTCTTCGTCGTGTTCCAGGTCACCGTCCTGCCGGCCTTCATCATCAGCCAAGTCGAAGTCATGTTCCACATCAAGCGAGCGCTGTTCTTCCGCGAGGCCTCCTCCAAGATGTACTCACCCATGACGTTCGCAACGGCCATCACCGCCGCCGAGATGCCTTACTCTGTTATCTGCGCAGTTGTCTTCTTCGTCTGTCTCTACTTCATGCCTGGTCTTGACGCAACTCCCTCTCGCGCAGGATACCAGTTCTTCATGATTCTCATCACCGAGGTCTTTGCCGTGACTATGGGTCAAGGCCTAGCCTCGCTGACGCCATCGCCTCGCATTTCCGCCCAGTTCGACCCATTTATTATCATCATTTTTGCGCTATTCTGCGGTGTTACGATTCCCGCTCCCCAGATGCCTGGTTTCTGGCGCGCGTGGCTCTACCAGCTCGATCCCTTCACGCGACTCATCGGCGGCATGGTCACCACCGCCCTCCACGGACTGAAAGTGGTCTGCACGCCCCAAGAAGTCAATCGCTTCATTGCGCCCGATAATACCACTTGTGGAGAGTACATGCAGGCTTTCTTCGATGCCGGTGCCCCTGGGTATATTGTCAATAATAATACCCAGAACTGCGAGTACTGTGCCTATAAAGTGGGAGACGAATTTTATAGACCCCTCAACATGTCTTTCGACCACAGATGGCGGGATTTGGGAATCTACATTGCTTTCATTGGGAGCAACTTGATTATTTTATTCACTGCGGTATGTCCTGCATCTGACTTTTTTCTTTTCTGACGTGCTTGGAGATTGAGTGCTAACGAGATGCAGAGTCGATTCCTTAACTTTAATAAGAGGTAATTCGAGTTATTTCATATCCGAAAAGCATAAGCATGGCATTTGCGGGGAACTGGGGACAAAAATGCATATTAGATAATTCACTTCTCATGTTGTGTAACTGCGTTTGAGGTGTGTGGGACAACAATAAGAAAATAAGAAAAGGGGTGTCGTAGATTAAGGTAAATTACATACATTGGTAAATGAACCTAAAGCGGTGATAATTCTTTGAAGCGATACTGCTGTGGTTGCTGTACAGACAAAGCACTTGAGCTCATACACTAATTGTAAGTCGAGTCCTGTAAATGAGCGTTTGACTCTGCGCTACGTCTTCTCTGTTGTCGTGTAGGCAGCTCAATGACTTGTACAAAATCGCTCAAATTCTGCTCTGGGCGATTGACGAAGCGGATTTTTGTTGGATTTTCACCTTCAGGCTCCTTCTTCCAGCTTTGTAGCACCATTCAAATGGCAGTTTACTGATAGCGTGTGCGAGTATCGCTCATTGTACGCAGTCCCCGAACAAAATAGACCCCCGCAACAGTGCCATAAGTGTCCCTCCATTCCCAAGCATAATTCAAGCTGAGTTGTCCTCAATCCAAGCTACGTGCAGCCGACTCATTCCGATTCCGATTTCCAATAAACACTGTTCGAATGTGCACATGTCTAGCTGATTATGCGCCGACCCATCTATCGTTCCATCGCCATCTGCAACTGCACAGGTGTCGAAAACAACTCGGGCTGAGATCGCTCTCTGGCTGCTACATGAAGTCGAGTTCAATTAAGCCGCAGATAAACTTCTGCGCAGTATGAGATCGCTATTCCCGCCCCACGGCAATGTATGCTTTTGGAAATTCCCGGACGGCGCTACTTTCTTACGCGACATTCCGACCGGTTGATTGGCTGCGCGCCAGTCATCCTCCGAGGTACTTGGCTCTGCGACTTGCGTAGCCTCCCCTCCGGGTACCTTGGCAATCAGCCACAAGCACTGTTTCTTCGTATGATCATGACATGATCCACGGTGGATGCAAGAAGGCTCGCATAGAAACCTAATCTCATAAAACATTAATAGCAACGGCAAGTTTTTAGCTGCGCCCAGTCTTCTCGCATCAACCCAAATCAACAATAATCGTCAAAACACTCACTAATTTGGGTTACCGGCTGCGAGTTCTGTCCCACACCATCATGTGCATAGTTCTCTTCACAACAGCACATCCCGACTATGCTCTCATCCTCATAGATAATCGAGATGAGTTTCTCCTTCGCCCGACATCCCGGCCACACTGGTGGACTCACCCTACTACGGGCCAGCAGGTACTCTCGTCGAGAGACCTACAACGCGCTGAGAAAGGGACATGGATGGGTGTTACCAAGAACGGGCTCTTCGCCGTGCTGACAAATTATCGTGAGGCCAACGCTCACGACGCCAGCCATCCAGTCCACGGAATCAAATCTCGCGGCGGCATGGTGACGGCTTGGCTAGCCGGACTTGGCGACAGTGTCAAAGACGGCGTTCACCACCTCGTCAAGGATGGAGGAGTGAAAGGCGTGGACGGCTTCTCCATGGTTTGCGGCAAGCTGCGAAAGAACGGCACAGGCATCGCCATTGTGAGTAATCGGGCAGCTCACGCCGATGAAGTTCCTTTTGTCGCACACCAACGCAGAGAAACATGGGGACTGAGCAACACCACGTTTGACGCAGAAGTGAAATGGCCCAAGGTTGAGTCTGGAATAGACTTGCTCCGCAATACGATCCAAGATGCCGTGGATAAGAAGGCCGGTGAGGAAGATCTGGTCAAGAATCTATTCGGCGTTCTCGACACAGACACCTTTCCCACCACGGAACCAGATGCGCCGTTTGACGAGGTCACTGCCCTACTGAGACACACGATCTTCGTGCCAGAGCTGGGCAATGAGGAGCATAGAGAGGCTATGAAGAACGCGCAGGCGAAAGGGAAGGCCGAGTGGGCGGAGGATGAAGGCTCTTTGAAGGCAGTGGAAGAGATTCTGTTAGAGCAGCAGCCCGAAGTAAGCGCACAGGCGGCGAATGGGTTCGAGACGGGAACGTATGGTACGCAGAGGCAGACAGTGATGTTGGTAGATTGGCAAGGAAAGGTGAAGATTATCGAGCGGGCGCTTTGGGACAGAAATGGGTACAAGATTCCGAGAGAAGAGGGTGACGTCGTTCATGAATTCCATATCGAGGAGTGGGAAGAGTAGCGAATTGGTACGATACGAGGCATAGATATTCGGCTGAACATAGACGTTTAGACTGAGGGCCGGTCAGAGTGCATGCGTAGATGCTGCTTTACTGCAAATGATATAATAGGACAGGTCCCAGACTTGTTTAAAAGAAACGCTTTTGTCTGTCCAGGCGTCTGCGGATGACCAGTTCGAGAGACAAACGGCGAGTGTCAATGGACGACCGAGAAGCAGCTGCGAGGCAACGATGGACTGTCTGGCACCTGCTCGACACCTGCTACGAGCACATAATTTGAGCCACTCATTAAGCGAGAAATTCGACGACCCTCTGCTGTTATTGTCTTCTTGTCTGATCATGCTGAAAATAAACAGAATAACATCGCCCCTTACACAATTTGTCAACACTCGATTCACGACTCTCCTTTCCCGAACTAGGGCTTAACGAGTCTAAGCGACTTTTTGCTGTCCATAACAAACAATTCTCCTTGACGTCTTGAGCTTGTCCTATTATTGCGAGCTTGCAAAATCGCAAATACACCGGATGTGGTGCGCGTATCAACCAAACAGTCATCACAAGTATTCTTGCTAGCCACTGCCGGCCCTTTCGACCTCCGCCGTTTGCCAAACTGATTATTACTTTGCAATTCGTCCTTGATTCAATTAGTTTCTTTTTCCCCTTGGTGAAATAATCGACCACTGTTCCCGGAACTTCGAGTGACGTCAATCGCGCTGCACCATGCCCAAACGCTCCTTGCAGCGACCACTCATATATGCACCGTTGGGACCTGTCAAAACTTCGTGTTGTCCAGACTTGTTGCGCAGCGAGAGCTTTGAGCTCGTAGACAGCATTCAAGACTGTGAGTCAGACACTTCAGTGCCTCGTATCTCATCGATCGCATCGCGACGATCAAGGCGCATCTCTGCCAGCTTCTTGAGTTCCGCTCCTCCATCCACGAGTCCCATCGTTGCCGAGTCTTCTGTCAAAGCCGTGACCCATATCGAATCGACAAACGCCCCTGAGGGTTCACTTGGTCGACGGCCGGCTCTTTTATCTCTTTCGACCAGGTCGCTGCTGAAGCAACCATCCAAGTATACCCTGGTCACCAGCGCAAGCATCGAGGATGAGGAGAATATTGCACCTTCAAAGCTCAAAGATGAGCAAGATACAATTTCAACCCCTTCACATAAAACAGGGAGCAAGCTACCGAAATCAAGGACCATGACGGTTCTTCATGGGCTCAAAAAGTCCTTCTCTCGACCCAGCTTGGCGGCCGTCAAAAACTCTGGCTTCGAGAAGAAGATGACGATAACACCTAGCAAACTACCATCACTTATTCAACGAGGTGATTTCAGAACCACCCCCGAAGGTTCTTCATCCTCCGACGTAACTCCTACTGCCGCTTCTACAGTCAGCAGTAGTCGATCCTCTACGCCTCCTCAACAGGACGTCAAGAATATCGATACTGCACAAAGCTCGGAGTACTGGTCTGGGCGATTTATGGCCCTACAGGACCGCTTTCTATCCGAGAATCTTACCAATGACTCTCTTTCGCTATTTTCGTCTAGACTTGACAACCACTGGCAGGAGCCAAAGCTGGCTGCACTGGGTCGTCATTCACTGACGTCGGCTTCCAACCGACTGACCTACCTTGCCCCCTCAAATACCACTTCGGCTTTGACAACGGTCACTTACAATCCAATACGCCGACTTGATGACCAGGAAAACATCCGACGTCGTCGTATCTTCACTTATCTCGACTCACTTTGCAGCACCATCGAAGCCAAAAAGTCTCTAAGATCCTGGCAGCATTCTTATGCGCGTCGAATGGGCTGCCCAGAAGTGTTCCCGCTTGAAGTTAGTGGAGACATGAAAGACCGGACGACTATCGCCATCGGCAGTGTTGGCAGCCGGTTTAAGAAGGGTGACAGATGTAGTCCGGCGCTGAAGGAGTTGCCTAACCCACGAACTGGCCCATTTGGGATCAAACTGGCTTCCAGCCGTGGCGTCACTGTGCGTTAACGTTGGATATTTGGGTTTCCTTTCTTGTAGGAGTTGCATTGGCTTCGACGCCACGTTTTGCTTATTCTTTTCTCCTTTTTTGCGATTGACCGTGCGGCTGGTATATTTACATCGTTGGCTTATACACTATTTGGAGATCGTCTTGGCTTTGACCTTGGGCTTTTATTCTAATGGACCGGAAGTGATTTGACTAGGACTAGGAATGGCTGTATGAAGAGCTCTGGTCGAGAGTTCCTTGGTGACGAGTTGGGATGCTGCTTGCTCGTGGATAATTTTGCTCACTGAGCATAAAACCATTCGTGACGGAGTACTATTGGCTACAAAAGCTGGTTGGGAGAAATACGTCCCGAATTGTATAATTTGTAATCCAAACTCTTGTTCACTGGAACATCTTTTTGATTCATGGTTTATCTGATTTGTGCATCTTACATGCCTCTTCCATTCCATATTCCGTCGTCCAGGTATCAATTTGTCGTACCAAAGTCGATTAACGCCAAGATTTTATACATGTGCATCGCGTGGTTGCCTAGCGGAGCTATAAGTTCGCATTTCTTGAACCACCATTTTATATGTCCTTTTGTCGTCATCTCATATCAACGGTTACTCAAAGCGTTTTCTACTCTTCAAGTAATCCCGAATCTGTTCATATTTGTTCGCAAAGAACATGCCTGACTTGTCGCTCCTCCAGACCAAAACACCAATCTCTTCCGCAAACCGTGCCGTATCCACAAACTCTTTGTGGTCTTCAAAGTCTCGGAACAGGAAACCGCCTGTGGTCTTCATGCGCTCGTTTTCCAGCTGCCATAGACGAATCTGATCGACGACTGTCGGTGGCAAGACGGGTTTGTTGGTGATGGCTGCGGTGCGGTGCATCTGCTCGTGAACATGAGCGGCCATGTACGAGATGATCTGGTCGGCTGTGATGCCAAAGTTGATAGCTTGGCGAATCGAAGTCCGGGTCAGACGGCCTGCGACCATGTCGGGAAAGCGCATGTTGAGTTTGCAAAAGAGCGCAAGGACGGCGATTTGCAGCGTGGACTGGGTGTATGCGTAGACGCGGTAGTTTGTTTCGACAATGAGACTGCCTTTGGTGTCCCCTGAGGAACCCAGAGGTCCGCCGCTGGTATTTGAGGCTCCTGATGATGAAGGGCCTAATGCGGCAGCTGTGGCAGCGGCCACGCCATTGCTGATAGAACGAAGACTGCTTCCTCCACTGGTGAGCGTCGTGGCGAGCCGTGTGGGGAAGAACATGGAGCGCTTATGCTGAGGGATGTAAATAAGCCCAAAGTCCAGGAGAGACGGCAGCATGTTCTTGCGCTGTTCGGTAAGGGCATTGGTATCGTAGGCACGGCCGAGTTCTAGACTGGCTAAAACGAAGAGGAAAGAGAGCATATCTACTGTTTCAAGACCTGCTGCCTTGTTGGTCTCACTGGCCTCTAACCATAGAAGGAGCAATGTCCAGACTTGCGCATTCGGTTCTTGCAGCAAGAACGTGAATCCGGCCTGCGTAATGCCAATGGACCCGTTTGGTCGCCTATCTACGAGCCGGCCCGCGATGAGAATCTCCTTAACGCTCTTATTTGGGCCGGCGACATCGCCCGTGCTTTTGTATCCGACACTGGAAACGACAAAGTGAAGGATATCGTCCCATTTCTTTCGCGCATATCGATCAAGGAAAGGCAAGTCGATCTCGGGTGGGACGATGAGCGTTGATGGCACACCAAAGGAATTATGTTCACCTCCACCGGTGAGTGCTAGGTGCAGCGAGTTCTTGAAGTTGGAGGTGAGCTGCATTTCCTGTGGCTTCTCCTTCGACGGCACGGATATTTGGATAATGTGGAGGCCCTTTAGGGTCGCGATCGCATTGTCCCGCTGTCTGTTGATGTTTCGATTTCACGTGTTAGAATCATAGATGGTAAACACGGTGCATGTCTTGCGCAGAGAACAGACGTTGGTGAAGTACCTTTTCGCATCTGGCTTCACCCACACGTCGAGATCACTGAGAAGCATAGGCTTGGGCATGTACAAAATGCGCATGACTAGGGTTTTCGCTGCGCACACGACCGACGATAACTCATGTTAGTCATGACGCTCTCACGGCTTGCTTAGTTGAAAAAGTCACGTTTGCTGAGATAGATATACCTAGATGCGGTAGCATGCGCCGAAATATGGCAAACGCCGTCGAGGGCTGCTGGTATAGCTTCCTAAAGGTCGTCCCAGGCAGCTTCTCGAGATAATCTGCGAGTTGCAGTGACGGCGCTGGATTGACGGACATCGTGGCGGTGCGGCAGGTCCGTCGCAGGAAAAGTTGCGAGTGTGTGGCTATATCATGATAAGTTGGATTCTGCCGCAGTCCGCCGGTCGAAAACGGAGGATGAAGCCAAAGCGTTGCGAAAAAGCGTTCGAAAGCGTATGATGTCAAGCAGGCAGCTTCACATTTGAAGTTCCCAGTGGATCTCGACTTTGGGATTGGAGACTGTCGGGTGATGGTCGGGCCGTGTCACCACAGGGGGTGGTCAGAGAGTTTCTAGCACCACGCCTCTTTCTCGATAGCCATATTGTGGCCCATCAGCCCCGGGACAAGATCATGCTTGTTTACAGTACTTGGAGACGCAATTGGGAAGTTCAAGACAAGGCAGACACTCCATCTTTCAAGCTGTATTAATTGTATGTCGCCATCAGCGTAGCCATGTTCCTCACTAGGATCATATGCATGCGTGCAGTTGCACAGAGCAAGGAGGCAACGAGGCTGAGCCTCAATGGCCTTCAGGCGTGGAAACCAGTGAGGCTGACATACGCTTGCAACTGACATCCACCAAAGTATTCCATCATTGCTGCGAACCTCGTGGAATCCAATACGGTATGAATTTACTGTCAC
>AFRD01000440.1:0-29038 GCA_000222875.2 Periglandula ipomoeae IasaF13
GTTGTCGCTTGATGGTGATTGATGATGGAAGCTGTTTATCATCAAGGCGCACAGACGAATGCCGAGTATTACTGTCTGGTAGCTTTTAATCTGGCTTTGGAGAGGGAAACTTGTTCCCTGCGAGGAGATCGCGCCTTTGAGAAGGTGATTAGTTGGGGAGCTGAATAAACGCACAGCATGATATGACGTTCTTAAGCTGAGAAAGTTGAGGCTACATGCTCCACGCTCCACGCTCCACAGGGACAGTTAGTGCTATCTGCACGCTGCCGAGAGCTCTCTCGGCTACTTGCAGGAGCTGGAGCTCTGACCACCCAGGCAGGCAGTTAAATAGCAAGCACAGCTGCTTGGGTGCCGTGACCAAAACACTGGCCAATCGACACACAAAAAAGAAGCCCCCCGGCACCGCTGCTGCTTTGGCCTGCACGCAATATTACCCACGCTTGGGGCGCTTTTTCGTGTTGACGTGCCTCATCTTGATTACCTTCTCCTCTTCCACATCTTTGCACCATCCGAGCAGCTTCGTCTAGAGAGGGCAATTGGCTTTGTTCCTCTTCATCTCTTGCTCCCTTTCTCTGCATTTGCTCACTCGCCTTGCTGTAGTGGCACCCACGATCGTTGTAGGTTTGATTGGCTGGTCTCGACTGTCGTCCCTGTCGTCCCGCCGACACAGGAGCTAACACGGGAGGAACCAACCGCCACAGCTCCTTCTTTCGCGCTCCCTCTTCCCGCTCACGTCGGCCTCATTTGGTGAAGGGTTGCCAGACATTGACTTACACCGCCGCCCCCTCGCTTTCGCACTCTTCACACCACCCACCACCACGAGTACATACGTCTGCAACGGCTGGGATCATTCGTACTACCATCTGCATCTTTGAGGGCCCTTCGAAATAGCATATCCTGCCGAAATTTCTTTTCTTTTTCCTATTTCCTTCTCGCTTGACAAGCTCCCCCACTGCTCCCTGAACCTTGTCTCGTTTCTCCTTGGACCTTTTTCTTGAGTGCCTGCTTGCCGGGCAGAAACAGTGCGTACTACTTCCAGTTCGATGAGACCCTTGGTTCCTCTCGTCGCTACCAGAGAGCTGTGTCCGTGACTCTTAAAGGAGTCAATGGCGAAGAGATGGCTGCGATTGTTACTCCCTCCCACAACCGGCTGAAGCTCACGCCGTCCAACTCTCCATTTCTTTCTCGCCCCTCCAGATCTCCAATGCGTGGTCGACCGATGCACGAATCCCGGCTCTCCCTCAAGAGAGTCATCGGCACGACATGTCGTTCACCAACCGGATTTGACACTGTAAATTCGTCCTTTGCCTACATTGCCGGCGGAGCAGTTGTTGTTGATGTCGAGGACCACCTCTACTCTCAACGATTCTACAGGGCTCGTCCGACTGCTGTGCCAATATATTCAGTATCAACCTCCCAGAATGCCCCATCCACACCAATTGCGACTACGCCGAAAGCAAACGACAGCCGCAATCGAGTTGCTCCTAACTATCGTGATTCGTCCTACAGTCCTGCGGAATGGTCAGACTCGCCGGGAGGTTCCAAGACGTGGACAAGCCGAGAACGGATTAAAGCTGCTACTTGTCTAGCTTTGAGTCCAGACGGCAGGTATTTGGCAGTGGGCGAGACGGGTTACGCACCGCGTGTACTCATTTTTAGCCTCTTGGACGCTTCCTTCGATACACCCTTGGTATCTATCAGTGAGCATGCATTTGGTGTCACGGCCGTCGCATGGTCTGCAGATTCCAGATACTTGGCGTCATTGGGTGCTGCTAACGATGGGTACCTCTTCGTTTGGAAAATTGATCCTCGAACGGGAGCCGCAAAGCTTTTTCAGCAGAACAGATGCACATCCTACATAAAGGATATGGTCTGGATGGATAACAATTTGATCACCCTTGGCGTTCGACATGTGAAAGTTTGGAGAATCGAAGATGGCTCCGCCACATCACCGACGAAGCCAAGATTTCTGGGCGACGCAACGCTTTCCACACCCACAGCGCAGAAGACTCTGCCTGGCCGAAATATGCTCCTTGGCAGTCTATTAGAAGCGACCTTTAGCTGTGCTGCTGTCGATGGCAAACGCCTCATCCTTTGCACCGAAGCAGGTGATATTTGCATTCTTGATGACGACGACAGACAAATGAGGTTAACGAGAGTTTTGAATTTGGAGTTTTGTATCGCAACCATCACCATTCGTGACAACGTCGCTTATGTGGGCGGTAGGGACGGTCAGTTTGCGACGCTGGATGTCGAAGGAGTCATGGACGGTTGTGCTAGCAGCATTCTCACCACGAGCCAGACATCTGCTGGCATACTCGCTCTGGGATTCCTAGCCGATAAACTCGTGACGATTGATTCGAAACAATCTATCGACGTTTGGAACCCTGACTACTTGCCGGGCCAGCGGACCGAAGCGCTCGCTCATATTCCCATTCCCGGGCATGGAGAACCAATTATTGGTGTTCAACCGCTTTATAGACCCAACAAGGCCAACGCTGCATTCGTGACTTGGTCTGGCTCTGGCAACGTGACCTTTTGGGACTTGGATGGACAAGTGAAATCATCATTCTACGTCTCTGTTGAACAAACAGAGCCGCTGAATGATTCAGTTGAGCCAAACCAGCTGACCAGTGCACGCGCGACGAGAAGTGGGAAACTGTTGGTCACAGCAGATCGACAAGGCGTGTTGAAGGTGCTTGATGTGGACTCCAATGATTGCCTGCTAGATATCAAGGCACATAATGGTCACTGTCTTTGCATCAGCATCTATGACGAGGACTCCAAATTCCTTATGGCATGCTGTGGGAGGGATCGCACAGCACAATTGTTTCATCGCGATTCGAATGGCAAGATTGAGCATTTCCAAACACTGGAGTTTGCCGCCAAGGTTGCCCAGGTGCTGATTCCATCAGACGACAAAATCATCACTTGCTCTCTAGATCGAACATTACAGGTTCATGACCTTGTTTGCCGGGAAGGGGAGCCCGACGTTATCGCTGCTATTCCGTCCAAGGTAATCTCGCTCAAAGCCTCACCTACGTCTATGGCCATGGGTCCGGACAATCGTACCATTTTTGTTTCTCTTCTCGATCGATCTATCTGCCAATACGATCTTTCAACAGGCAGGCAGATCTGTTCCTTTAAATGCATGGACGAGGGCGGTGTCGAATCCGCTGTTCTGGACTCGCTATTTGTCGGCCAATGGCCTTCCAAGGATCTCGATTTCCTCCTCGGCTCATCCAACACGGACAAATCCATCCGACTGTACGATGCAAATGCCGGCAATTTCCTTGACAGAGAATGGGGCCATACAGAAGCCATCAACGGTGTCTCTTTTGTTGAGGATGAAGATGGCAGCAAAAAAGTAGTCAGTGTTGGGTCGGACGGAACGATCATGATCTGGGACCTTGATCTGGATGATCCCTCACCAAGGTCGATGAGTAGGGATCCATCGCCTGTGAAGGAAATAACCGCAAATGGCCGGCCGACGTTACGAAGAGTTCTTTCAAAGGCCGAGCTAGTGGAGTTTCAGCGACCATCACCATCACCAACCGGTCGCCGGTCCCCTCCGCGAACCCTCCGTCGCCGCACGTCTCGCATGGGCTTGGGGACAGTCCCTAGTGTGACCAGGACCCCAATCGGAAATTTGACAAATAGCCCCAGCGACAGCGCCATCAACGAGGATACACCATCTCGACGGCGGCCATCCGAACCAAATAGAAGCGACAGCCCTCCAGCAAGCCCCAAGTCGAGGGTCACTAGAAAGCCCTCCATGCCGGCCTTGTCAGCCGCTGCTAAAAGGAAGACATCTTCTTCCAATCTGCGGGGGTTCGGGTCGTTGAATATGGCGACGGAGCAAGCTTGCCGCTCCTTGCGAGCGTATCGCAAGAAGCTCTCATCCGCGGAGCCTATCACTGCTGAAGCCTTGACCGAGTTAGACCAAGAACTCCGTTTGACAGCCGCGGCATTAGGCGATCGCGCGATAAGAAGCAAAGCCATGAACGAAACAGTTCTCAGTGGGCTGTTGGACCAATATTCAGAGCGGTTGGTGACGCTGTTGGACGAGAAGCTGCGGCTGACAAGCCAGCTTCCCAAGGATCAGGATGTGGAGATTCAAAATGATGACCGGCCTCGCAGTGCGGATGGTACATCAGGCTCATCTTCTCCATGATACTAATTTCTTTTCATGTGTTAATAACAGTTTTCTTCGTTGAAATGGGGCGGGAAGAAACAAGGTGCTCTCCATGAGACCTGGTGGAATCAGCATTGGCATTGGCGTTCACGGCATATTGTTTTACTTCCTTACATCGGACTACAGTATAGGATACTTGTATATAAGAGCAGAACAGAGCAAAGAGCAGCTCTTGAACATCACTTTTTGTGATATGGTACCACTGGGTTTGGCGTTAGACGGATTTGGCATTTCATACGCTCGGCATAGGTTTAGTCCAGCTAAGCCAGAAGAGTAACATTACTCTTTATAGAAGTTTTTTTCCTTCACTATGTCAAAGATGTTCCCGATGAGTTCCTCTACAGTGATTCGTCGCGCCGGACTTCTCATGTACAGAGAGGCGAGCTTGTAAATTGTAGCTCTCTCCTCTTGAATGGCAGTCATACGCCCCTGATCTTGGCCAAAAGGGTGTGAATGCAGATTGGGTCACGTGATGCTCACCTATGCTTCCCGTTCTTGTCTGGCTTTCTGCCGGTTGCACGCCACTTAAATCCCTTTTCTCTGCAAACACGCCGCCTGCGAGAAACACTCAACAAGTCCCCATCACGTGATTTCTGGACAGACGATCGCGGCTAGGAAGGAAAAAAAAAAAACACGACAACCAGGCAGTTGAGAAGTCGACGTTCCTTGGCCTCAATAGTCGCGTTAATCCGATGAAGCTGCTCAAAAATTGCTTTTAAAGACTCTCAATCGCTGATCAAGGCTGCCGGTACGCGTTTCTCCCGATCCGACCCCCGTGCATGACGTAGGGGGAAAGAGCAAACCCGCACAGAGGAAGCGACGACAACTGACAATTGCCTCGAACAATCCGATTAGATCCTGGCGCCTCTTCATCTTCTTGCGACGCGTGAAGGTCCCCTCGGTCACTGGCGAGGTGGACCGTGGGGCATGAACAATCCGGCCGCCTATACGCCCCTCGAGTCGCTCTTCCTTTTCCAGTCGCTATTGACACACGGGCTAGACACCGAAGCGTTTGCTCGCATTTCGGAGTCTCTAAGGAATAATGCGCTCGTCAAGAGCAACAAGACATTCGATGCGGCGCGATTAGCGCCCGACGCGCTTCAGCAATTATTCCTGTTGCTGTTGCGGGACGAGGTGAAGAGCGAAAGGGAACGCGCTGAAGCCACAGCAGATGGGTCAACTTCACCAGCTTCACGGAAAAGAAAACTAGGTAGTCCGCCACTGCCGTCGCTGCGAGACCCGCATGAACACATTGACAAAGTTCCTGTTCTGGTTGATCGACTTTACGTTCGGTATCGAGATACCGTTGTCAAACAGATTAGGGAAGATGAGCGACGGGTTTCCATGATACAGAGGGATATCACGGTGCTGGAAAAAAGCGAAAAAGAGCGCCTTGCCAAAGCTGCCGCTATCCAAAATGGCGCTCCCACGCTTGCGCCTCGTGACGGAAGACCTGGTCTGGCGCCGAATGTCGCTGGTCAGTCGCCAGTTTCGGGCTCACATCAGACCGCAGCACAGGCCGGTGCAACGAAGAGACCGGCCCCGACAACCACTACTCCCGTGTATCCGCCGAAACCACTATCGAAACCTGCGACACGACCGACGCCATCACCGAAACCAGGAAGCACTGGATCTGGTCTCCAAGCCCCAGTTGGGATGGCTCAGCCTAGTCCTCGACCTCTGCAGACCCCTTCTCAACCACCGCGGCCTGCCATATCTCCTCGTCCAGACGCCGTTGCGATCGCCAGCAAACCAAAAGATGGTGCTCCAGGGGCAGCGCAAGCGCCAGCGGCTACTCCCACGCCGCCACCCCCTGGCACCACTGCTACCGGTGGAGGTTTGAAATGGGAGAAACCATATCGACCTCCGACAACTCAAGCTCTTGGTACTCCGGGACAAACGCAACCTCTTGCGCCCGCAACTGCCGCACCGCCTGGCAGTGCTCCAAGACTGGTTCAACAGCAGTGGACTCCACAACAACTACAACAAGCACAGCATGCCGGACAACAACCGAATGCCGCTGCACAACCCCGGCCACCTCCTGTCAAGCCCATTCTTGCGGCTCCTCAGAATGCTGGCCAGCAATCCACTCCCCTGCAGGCTCCTCCTCGACAGGCCGGAGCAACTGCGCAACAAGGCCAGCAGCAGAATCGACCAATATCAACGACTCCTGTGGCGCCTCCAATACGACCCCTTCAGCCCCAACAACAACCACTTCATGTACAAAATCCTCCATGCCCGATTGCCGCCGCTCAGCAAACACCACAGAAGGGTGCGACTGGCCACACCGTACCTCCTCAAAAATGGACACCAGCACATGCTGCTCAGCGGGCAGCACAGCAACGACCATCTCCCACAGGATCACCGGCTCCTTTGTCTTCGAACAAAGACAAGCCTTATGCACCTCCCTACAACACCCAACCACCCAGACCGGCGATTCCCGAGCACATCATCCGACAAGCGGCGGCGGCGGCAGCCGCGGCCGCCAATGCCTCGACACCTAATTCGAAGAAAGTCAGCCCTATCACAGCTGCCCCTCAAACACCAGGAACCACAACACCAGTTGCTTTGACCCGAGGTTTCGGCACGAAATGGGCATCGCATTCGACTCCATCTACACCACGGCCCATTACGGCTGAACCAGAGAGTCCGGCATACGAGCCGGTCAGCCCACCGCCACGGGCAGCTTCGATACTGTCTGACACGCCTAGATTAGGGAACAAAAGAGATGTCAAGGGTATGGCCAAGACAGAAGCCTCGGTGCCAAAGGCAAGGCCACGGCCCTCTCGGACCACCCAACGAGGACGCGGCGCTAGTACTACGCCCTCTGTCAGTGGAACAAGGAGGAGCATGTCCGTTGCGTCACAGGCTGATGAGCTGTCGATGGATCATCCCTCAACAGCGACAAAGATCAAGCACGAGGTTCTCACTCCCCGACACATTGAAGAGACTGGTGATACCACTGCCGACGAGAGCGTTCATGGGCGGACAAACATGGCGACTCCTGGAAGTGTCTCGTCGCGACTTACGAAACGCAAGCGCCAAGACTCTCCGAGTGTACCAGCTGGACCTCCGACGCAGGTTCTATGGACTCGCGGCTTCACAAAAGTGTCGTCCTCAGCTCTTGACCAAATCTCCAGCTACCGCGACGCCAACATGTTTGCGACGGGTGTCCGAGAGCGTGATGCGCCCAACTACCGCCAAATTGTGCTCCAACCGCAGGATATTACATCCATTCGGTCAGCTATCAAGCAAGGCAACAAAGCAGCGGTCCAAGCAACAAGCAGCCTGCCTGGCGGTGACCCTGGTACCGCCAGCGTCTGGCTTCCCATGTCCGAAGACCTTGTCCCTCCAAGAGGTATCATCAACTCTGCCCAACTCGAACGTGAGCTCGTGCACATGTTCTGCAACGCCATCATGTACAACCCGGATCCCGACCGTGGTCCCGGCCCTTCCTTCCTCAAGCGAAATCAAGACGAGGAAGAAGAAATCGTAGGCTACCGCGTCGACGAGAACGGCGTCGTCAAAAACACGCGAAGCATGTTCGTCGAAGTCGAGAAGCTCCTTGGCGACCTGCGCAGCGCAGAAAAGGAGCGTGGTGCTCCGCCGCCTCCTTCTGCCACGCGGCAGACAAGCGTGGCCACTCCCGCAGACGACACTGCTGAGGACGAGGACGAACTGGCAGGCGACGGCAACACCGCGGCCAGTGTCGTCAAGAGAGGGCGAATTGCATCCAGAAACTAGGGGTTGTTTGCGAAATCATGTCGTGGCCTGTCCGGGTAGGGATGATAGGGAGGGAAAATGTATAAATGAGAGCGTGTTTGATTAGGGCGTATGAGCGGTACTGGATTGCTTCTTTGTGGTTTGGCCTGTTTTGGGGATAGCGTGGAATTGATATCGTGGATTACAGTGATGTTACTTTTACCGTGACTATGAGTGTGAATGTGATTTCGACTGTGAATGCTGACGGTCAGCTGTCGTATGCAGCATGTCTAGGCTGGCTGCCTTGTTCAGGCTGGTCCAGATTGAGTGGGAAGGGGGCTCCGTTGCTGCGTCGGTAGTACTCTCCGTAGGACGGACCTCGATATAATGGCACAATGGTCTGGGGAGCCCGAGGATCAGAGTGATCTCGGCAATATCATAATGTTGGAATGTGGCCGAGGTGACGGACAAAAAGGCTTTGGTACATTCACAACGCACCTGATGCCTAAGCCGTCTGTTGTCCCTCACTGTCCTCACATCAGATCTACAAGACACCGAGTTTTGCAGCTTTGGATACATACTCTCACAATTTAAACCCCAGAATTACATTATATGCAGGTGTAAGGTATCGTCCCAGTATCACCCTATGCCCCAACGCCAACCCGCTTTCCATAATCAGATCATGAAGTCCATACTAATACACGTTTCGATCCGCCCACAAAGTTCATGACGGCAAGCATGACCAAGTCATCCGAGGTCTGTTCGTTGAGACGTACTCGACCGGTTACTCTTGCCTTCCTTCTTGCCATTTTCTTCCAAGAGCGCCTTTCTCGGCCAATCTGGACAGATATCGATGTTTTCTCGCGGAAACCACCATTCTAGAAATAAGAAGAAGAGATAGTCGATCACGACACATAAGCAGAACAGTTTGCCCGCCCAGATGCCGCATCCGTAATAGCGCTTGAGGCGATCGATGAGGGCGAAATTACGTGTCCTGCTCCCATTGTAGCCACCTGTGTCGAATCCGTAGAATTCTTCCTCGCTTATAGTCCCCGTGATACCGTCGTAGACTCGCTCCGTGCGCATCGCGACGTTGGACCACGAGTACATCTTCTTGACCTGCTCGTGGAACTTTTCTGTGCGTACTTTGCCAGCGCGGACGGCAGTGATGGCTTTGCATGTGGCGATGACAAGGTCGTCTTCTTCTGGTTTCGCAAACGTCGTCATATGTGAGGGGAGGACTTCCGGAATGCCGCCAACTTGTGTGCATACGACATATAGTCCACAGCTGGCGGCTTCCACGATGACGGTTCCGAAAGCTTCGGTGAGAGAAGGATGAAGATAGATGTGGCCACGGATCATGACATCGCGGACATCCTCGTGGCGCACCGGACCGAGCATCTCGACTCGGTCTTGAAGCACATTTTGTTCAATCATTTGCTCGAGGTCGATTGCTTTAGGACCCGAGCCTGCGATGATGAAGCGGGTTTTTGGATGGTTCTCGAGAATGCGGGGAATAGCGGCAATTAGTAAGTCGGTTCCCTTGTTGTAGAAGAGACGTGAGATGACGACGATGGTGATCATGTCATTGGGTCCGAGGCGCTGGGGCGACGGATCTGGCGCAAATGATGCGCTCGGCGAGGATGGGTAATCGCGTGGGCGGAAGTTCTCGGCAACGACAGCATTGGGTATGACGGACACCATAAGAGGATCGAGTGAGGCGCGAAGGACGGTGTTTTCCTTGCTGTTAGTCTATGGTTAGTCTACCCAGGTCACATCGACAGAGGTGAAGATATTGCGAGACTCAGATTTGACCACTCTTACCATGTATGGCTCACGCAGATACTGTGATCCACATCACTGAGAATGAATTTCAGCAGCTTATTTGTGAGAATGCTCGCGGCATCAGCAAATCCAAAAAGCGAGTGATCTGTGAATACTGTCCGCAGCCCCATCGTTCGCGCATGAAGGATTCCCTCATGGCACAGACAACTGAGACTGCCATGACCATGTACGATCTCAATGCGCTCTCGAATGAAGATGTATCGTAATATCGGGAAGAACGAGAACACCGTTGGAAACGTTGCCTGGCGGTAGATGACAAGGAACGGCACATGATACACCTTCAAGCCATTGTTGAGATAGCGCACGCCTTTTCTGTCATCATGGGAGTGTGTGATGATGATGACCTTGTGGCCTCGGTCGATAAGCTTGCTTGAGAGCTGATAAATGTGTGATTCGATGCCTCCTGGTTGGGGGAAGAAGAAGTCGCTGACCATGGCGATGTTGTACCGCTGACGTGTCATTTTGGCGACTGGTGAAGCAGTGTTATGAGATTGCTGTACTTTTCGACATGACCCTGACTAGAGATTGCGGGGGATTGCCTCAGGAGTCGCCAATGACTTGTGCAATTGGTGGTGTGCAGGTTGTTCTTGTCCTAGCCACAAACCCACGAAAGTGGAATGCCCCTTGGTGATACCGGCCAAGTGAGCCGCGAGTCTCTCACCTTCTAAAGCTACTTTGCTGGAGCTATGATGCAGGGGGGCAGAAAAGGTGGGCTGTTGATCGATAAGCTTAGCGGTGGACGTGGGCAAAATCCCGATAAGCCTGCGACCGCCTAAATTTTTGGGCTGTGGTGGGATTAGCTGGACTAAACTGGATATCCAGCGGTTCCAGGTACTGAACGCTGTACAAAAATACTTCTAACCAGGAGATCCCTCCCCAGTACTGTGCAACTGGAGGTACAACGGGGATTTCAACATGTATGCGAGATACGTTCCTCCGGTCAAGGGCTCGAGAAAGTCGGCCGCAAATCAGTCATCCCCCGCAGCCAGCGCAGAACCTAGAACGTCTCAGTCTGCAGCGCAGGTGGATGCGATCAAGCCGAAACTGGTAAAAGAATTCAGCTACACTCGCTATGTGCCAGCTTCCAGGGCGAAAAAGGCGACCGAGCCTGTACCTGAAGCCAAACCAATCCAGTTCTTCGACGATGAACTCACACCGGCCAGCTCGAAGCGAAAGCGAGACTCCGCGACCGAACCACTTTCCGAATCCAAAAAGCCGAGAAAAGGAAAGGCAGAGTCTTCGCAGACAAATGGGGCTCCCAAGAGCGGTACCTCATTGGTGATTGAACAATCTGGCGAGAAGAAGAAAAAGAATAGAAGGAAGCGCAAACAACGAACACGGGCGGCTGACGACTCAGACGACTCAGACGATTCGCAAACGCATGAGAAAACACCATCAAAAACGCCAAGACAAAATCAGGCTGAGAAAGAAAGGGAGGATGTGGATGAAGATACCATCATGGACGGCCAGGATGAGCGCTTCGAGGGAGATAAGAACCATGGAAGCGATGTTGACATGAATGAGGCGCCAGCTGCAAACTCGCTTCCGGAGCGCGAGGTGCAGATAACAGAGAAGAAACCGAAACGAGAGAAGAAGAAGACGAAGAAGCCGAGTCAAGAGTTACCAGGAGAAGATGAGGCCGATGAGAAAGTATTGGCGCGACACAAGGCAGTCCTAGAACGGAAATCCAAGTCGATAAAGCTGGCCTCCGAAGTTGCTAAAGATCAGGGCAATGACTCTGACGAGGAATCCGTCGAGTCGTACGCCTTGGAACCGTTACCTCAGCCCGCCGTCGTACCAGAAGATGACTCAAAACCTACCTATGATACCCTCCCCTCATGGCTCTCAGCCCCCATAAGGGTCTCTCAGGATACCCGAAAACCATTCACAGAGTTAGGCATCGCACAGCGTCCGTCACGAGTACTGTCAGACAAGGGCTACTCAGAAGCCTTTGCTGTTCAAACCGCAGCGATACCACTTCTCCTACCCACAAGCAAACAGCGTCCAGGCGATGTGTTAGTATCTGCAGCTACGGGATCCGGCAAAACTCTTGCCTATGCATTACCCATTGTTCGCGACATCAGCCAGGGCGTCGTGACAAGGCTAAGAGCTTTGGTCGTACTCCCGACTCGAGAACTAGTCAAACAAGCCCAGGAGGTGTTTGAGGTCTGTGCTAAAGCATACGAAGGCGAGGACCGAAAGCGAGTTCGTGTTGGAGTAGCCATTGGCAGTCAGTCGATTAAGTCGGAACAAGAAGCTCTTATCGAGCGCGACTCACGGTACGACCCCGACGCTCACCAGAAGATGCTAGATGAAATCAAGAAACGACAAGCGAGTGGGCCAACGTCAGCCGATGTAGACGACACCAGTGACATGGATTCAGCGACGAGCGACCCCCGGCTAAGTACCTGGAAAGGTGAAGTCGTTGACTTCACGTCCAAGGTGGATGTACTCATTTGCACACCAGGTCGACTGGTAGAGCATATAGAGCAAACCCCCGGTTTCGACCTCGATTACGTCCGATGGCTCGTGGTAGATGAAGCCGACAAGCTTCTCGCACAAAGTTTTCAAGGCTGGCTCGAGCTTGTGCTTGAGAAATTCCATTCTAACAAGTTCAGCGCCCGTGACTTCCCCGACATGGCATACTCCGGCGTTCGCAAAGTGATTCTCAGTGCCACCTTAACGAGAGACCTGAGTCTATTGAATCAACTGGTCCTGCGAAGACCGCAATTGATAGTCTTGGAAAATGATACCGCCGTTCAGGTCGCTGAGCATACCTTGCCCATGACGCTACGGGAATATGCTGTCAGGGTACACGAGGCGAATCTCAAACCACTTTACTTACTTGAATTGCTACAAGGTTTTCACATGAAGGGAGCATCGGCTACGGCGAATGAAGATACTTCAGAAGCATCGAAGGAAAATGACGATGGCGAATCCGATAGCAGTTCGGACACATCGTCAGATGACTCCGATAGTAGCTCGGATTCTTCAGACACGAGCTTCAACTCCGATGACTCTTCTGACGACTCCGATGATAACACTAAAACACGTGTGGTCCCGAAGTTGCTATTACCTATCGCTCTCATCTTCACTAAGTCCAATGAATCTGCTCTCAGATTGTCGCGTCTTCTCACGTTATTGGATGCTTCGATCGAATCTCAGATTAGTACGTTGACCTCCACCACCCCTACTCACATTCGACGGAAGATCCTCCGAGCATTTACTACACCCTCTTCACCCATTCGTGTTATCATTGCTTCTGACCTGGTCGCCCGAGGTATTGATATCCCAAAGTTGGGCCATGTCATCAATTACGACCTACCTGCCAGCGTAGCGGGCTACGTACACCGAGTTGGCCGAACCGCTCGTGCAGGACGAGCGGGTTGTGCGTGGACACTAATTGGTGATGACGAGAGTGGTTGGTTCTGGGTTAAGATTGCCAAGAATCAAGACATCAAGAGAGTACAAAAGATGGATAGAACGAGAATAGAGGAGATGAGTGAAGAGAGGATAAAGGAGTATGAAGATGCATTAGCCAAGCTTGGGAAAGAAGCGCTTGAATTAAGGAGGAAAAAGTAAGGACCAGCTCATAGCTACTCCAACAAGCGAGGCATGCGAAAGAATGGGAGGGAAGCATCATCAATACTACAACTTCAATCATGAGCTATTCCTTGCGAGCCTGCTAAGAGTGCTTTCTCCGCTCAGACTCAACTTCACAGACGGAAGGACTGGCCGCGCGTTACCCAGAAGCGGGCTCCCAGCAACTTCTGATCGTCTTCATGCGCTCGAGATCTTTTCAAACAGTTGTGAAGGTATCTGCTATTGGGATGCAGATTCGGAACGCACAGGCGCTTTCGGAGAAGACGTCACTGCATCCCGGGATATAGCCCCGTAATTTCTGGACGGAATATCGCCATGGTCTGATGATCCTTCGGATTCCTCTGGCACAGTAAATAGACGACTGTCATCGGTGTCTGCCGGTTTCCAATCCTCTGTACGAAGCGCTGTCCACCATGCAGTTCTTTCTCTCATTATCAAGAGACCGATTATCTTTAAAAGGTTGCGAATCAGCATCGGGCGATGAGGGAAAGACATTGGGCCAACAAAGAAATAAGAGAAGAAAAGGGGCGGGTTGCATTTCAATGGCACTTACCTGCATCAATCCAACCACAATTACAACACCAAAGTCGAGCCCTGAGAAGAACTGCAACGCCTTTTGCCACGGCCTTCTACACGACCTCGTTCTTCCATGGAGCTCTGCACATGTCCCGCCGGGAACGTAGAAGAAGGGGTAGGCTCTGTCATCAACGGTGTTCAGACCGCAGCAGTCGTAGGTGTCCTGAATATTCATGACATAGTTGGCATCTTTCTCTTGATACAGCTTGTCCCACTCATAATCGACAAGGAAATCTAGTGCTGGAGAAGGAATGACCCCTTCTAGGAGAAGAGTAGCAAGGATGGCGGTGACGATGGCCTGAAACCCTTGCAGAACGACGGGAGCTAGGCGAGAAGCAATATTGCCGGTCGTGAAGGAGTGCGACGAGCGTAGGAGGTTTGGATAGATGTACGCATTGAGAAACGCGGTTATGGGCAGAATTATGGCGAAAATAGTAATGACGGATGAGATGGGGAGCGATAGATGGTTAGCATGGAAATGGACGACCCTAGCGATGGCCTTATCAGCGACATGGATTGAGACACTTTGTCAGAAATGTTTTTCTTACGTTGCGACAGCAAAAAGAAGACTGCACGCCTGGAGGGCGAGTTGAGTTGTCAGTGATAAAGTCCATACTACTTTCAACCCTTCAATGCTGGACCTGCGTTTCTTACAGCCATATACACGACTCCTGGGTTGAGCATCGCGCTGAGTGTGGGAGCTGCCAGCCTCCCTTTTCGAGATCGTCTATCGATTCTTTCCCCGTCGCGAGACAGACCAATAACGAGAAAATCTGGGGAAATGCAGTATTTAAGGTTTCTGAAAGGGCGAAGTTGCGGTCGGCGAGCCGGCGACCGGATGGCTGGTTCCTTGTTCACTTGTTCCCTTGAGGTGTCTCACTCGACGTGGAACGGACGCGGCAGATGCTGAGCTCAAGCTCCTATAATATGCACGGTGACGGCAGCGAGGGGCATTCGACGGCCAGCCAGCCATCAAGGGTCAAGACCCTGGCCAGATGGAGGTCAACTGACAAGTCTGAAGTGAGGAGAAGACAGCGAGCAGACATGTCGCATCTGTGCGACTGCCAGCTCGGACTATAACAACCGGAGACGACGGCCTGTCACACCTGCTTTCATTTGGGTCCGCTAAGTGGTGTGACATGAGGCCCCTCATTCGAGCTCCCAAGCCACAGCAACACGAGATCTCGTAGGAGTCCTCGGTGCTCTGGCAAGATCACAATTATTCATCATGAGAAAGAACTGCACACCAGAGTTCCACACTGTGTTGTCCCATCTTATTGAGCTGAGAGCAGATCAAAATGTAGAGGCTATAACAAGATGACGCGCCTGAGGCTAGCGCTACCATCCCAATCGAGCAATCTCTCGTCGAGAGCCTCTCATTTTTATCATGTCACCTTGTCAGACATTATTGCCGAATCGTGATGGGCCAGTTCGACGACAACGAAGCAGTAAACCGCAGCATGATGGAAACCGTGCAGCTCAAATGGCAATTGTACGCATACCAATACACCCTGGCGCTGAGGTGACCAGCCTTCCTTCCTAATCTGTCATCAAGTGTTGGTTGCAGGTCTTCGAGCGCTGCCTTGCAGAAGTCAATCGCCAACGGATCACGTCGTGAAAACACGCCAGGCTTTCGCCTTTCCCGCGAACATTTGATTGCAAAAGCACAGGGTATGGCGAATCTAAGTCAGTGAGACCTTACAGATGACTTAAAAGCTCCAGCACTCACTCCCCGTCCTCAGCATGCGGTCCCTGATACACTTCTCCAATGCCGAAGTGAAAAGTTTGATTACTGAGGTTGCCAGCCGCCTTTCCAAGTTGGACTCATATGAATTCTTTTCGACACGGAGAGAAAAGGTTGCATGCGTTCTTGAAAGAGTCGGCCTTGGCAAGCATCTAGACCAAGGTGAATTTCAGCAACCCGGGCACGATCCCACGCTCATGCCAGAGGAGCAAGTCTATCTATGACAGACGGAAGATTCGGTGGCCAAGGAAACTGTATTTAGAGCAATTTCAAAGAGCGAAAAGCATCCGCCGTGCCTTCTACTATGAAGACTCTAGTGTTGTCGCACTGCTCCAGATCGGGACACGAACTCAGAAGCTGCTAGCTTCTGCACCCATATCTTCGGAGCCAGAGGGGAAGGGTGAAGCCACGGACGGGAAAATCGGTAATCGAAAATGGAAGTCGAAGAATAAGTAGAATGATGCTTGGCGACGTTGAAAAATGTCTCAATCAAAGTTTCACCGCTTGGCAGATGCTTCTACTCGCTCATGATCTGGCATGACGATGTACATGACCTATGTTAAACGCCCTGCAGAAGAAAAAAATGAAAGACATTTCGAATACACAAGGTATCTATCGATGGGCCAAATGGATTGCGAGCATAAAGTGCTGTCGAGAGTGGCAGCTCTGTTGCGAACTCAAAGCATACATGGTGTCGTCACAGGGCATTTACGACGTACAAACTGTGCCAGAGGCCTCAAACCCATCAAAAATGCACAGCACTAGGTACTTGCAAATATATTGCTCTGGAAAGAAAACGTTCACCCACCTGGAATTGTTGAGAAGAGAAATGCATGGGCTCAAGGGTAACCGGAAAAAAAAAGTTGAAGCAAGAAAATGCAAAAAAAGAAGGAGTAGCAATTGCACGTTTCGATCGTGCGGCCTCCGGGTTATGAGCCCGGCTGTTTCATGTTAATATTGTTGTACAGAGGAATTGGACCCGAAAATGCCAGGGCTACTAACCGCGCTTCCACTGCGCCAAATTGCTTTAGACTTGGAAGAAGGGTAAGCAAATGTGGTATAAGAGGGCTTTGAGGGCCCGTGTGTGGGTACGGAGGGACTAGACGTGTGAGTCATAATTGCGTGGTGGATGCGATGCTGTGTGCCGGTCTGTTGCACTTGGGAACAGGTGCGGTGTCGGTCGCAAATTGCTCCACTTTGGGAATTTTTTGGACTGCTAGTTGGGATGGATGGGATTGGTGTGGGACAGTGCGATGGTGGGCCGTTGGGGGTGAATGGCAGTGGGAGAGGTAAGTATAGTACTGTATGGCTGCTTGCATATGTGAATCAAATGGTGTACACAGACATAGTATTAATAGGACTGTGAAATTATGGACTCGAAAGTAACACCAGGTGACACAGTCCCGGATTCATTACATCAATGCGGATGTTTGGAGCCGCGAGGTAGTTATTTGGTATCTTCTATTGTACAGATTGCTCAGTAGAACTGTAGCGTGTTTTTTTTAATGGTCAAAAAGCATTTCCCAGTCGTAAAATATCATTAGCGCTCGTCCCATGGCGTATTCCCACCCCTATTTTAAGTCGTGAAAACATATATGTCAAGATGCCGAAGAAAACAATGCGTATAAACAGCAGTTGAAAAATCTCAAAGCAGGTCTAGCCGAGTTCCCATGACTCGCCCCATAGCTCGTTCAAGTTCAGACCAAGCAGCTCTAGGCTTGGATCCATGTTGAACGGCTGAGCCTGGTCTCCTGCGCCGAGCATCCATGCTGTAGCGGGAGCGGTGGTAGGGTCAACAGGAACAGATGGTAGAGAGGGCGGGAAAATAAACGGCGTGACAGACTGGTGAATCGCATGTTAGCATTTCTACGCGTTAAACGTCAATATACAGGGCAAGTATATACCCTTGGCCGATCCGGCATGTCCAGTCCAGGACTAGGCCCAAGGCCTGGCGCACACAGAGTCGTTGCGCCGCTGATGGGCGTACTAGGCGAGATATCTGATGCCAGAGCGGGTTCCTGGTTCGCAAGCAGCCGGTAGTGAAGATTGACGAAGCGCTCTGCAGAAGTCGACTTGGCCACCTCTGCCGTCTTGGTGCCGAGGTGCGCCTCGAGCAGCCCTAGAGCCGCACACATGATGGAGTAACCCCATGGCTCATTGTTGCCGCATCTCAGTAACCTGTCCTCCTTCATGGCGATGCACTTCTCAATCAACTTGACGGTGTGCTGGGAGTTGATCATGATCATGTTGGTGGACCCGCGTGGCTGCAGCATCGTCACGCTGCACAGGTTGATGGCTGTCGTGAGAGCGTCTTCGCGCAGGAAGTTGAGGGAGCGAATCCCTTGCTCGTACAACTTGTCGTGGAGAAGGACAATGTCGCGAGCCGCGTTGTAGTAGATAATCTCCGAGTACTGATACTTGGAGTTTTGCTTGCGTAATTTGAGGTAGGGCTGGTGGAGGGGAATGATGTACTGCCTCAGCTGAACATGAAGAAGTGTGTAGGCGATGAGGGGATTCTTCTTCTCCTTGCTGCCTTCGAGATTCATGTCCCACGATGGTAAGGCGTCGATCTCATGCGTGAGATCGTTGGTGTATCGGATGACTTGGTCATAGTCGATGTCGGCCATTGGGCCAGTCAAAAGCCGGCTGAGCTCCAGTCGCAGTGGCAGACTCTGGCGTGCCAAGTTCTGGAACGAACTAAACGTATATTCCTTGGGTGACTTGGATGGCGGAAGGCTGGTATTTTCCTCGTCAAAGTCCTCGTCATCCAGATTCCGCGGGGGGTTGGTGTCGTAGTGAAGCTGACTGAGCAGTGTCGGCAATCCATGGTCAAATGAAGCCTGCATATCGAATTCCTGCACGGTGGTCCAGATTCGTCGTCGCATTTCTTGGTTGTAAACTGTGATCTTTCCATCGCCCATGTGGCTGGGTTCTCGATGCAGACCGACAGAAATGCCATCTTGGATGAGCGCCCCCGAGCTGGTCCAGAATCTCTTCTTCTTGATGGTGTTGACTCGCTTACCGAGATATAGCAAGCAAGCAATCTGGAAATGAGTGAGCTTACGGTGCTTCTGACTCTGGCTAGACAGCCAGCTATCACATGAGTTGATCCATCGCTCCGCCCAGTGGCGAGCGTTGGACATCATGCCGATGAACTTGAGGCTGTCGTGGGTGTGAACACAGCTGGCCACTGCCATCATGGCCAGGACGAGGGCTGTGAAAGCTGCATATCGGTTCTTGCTGTTGGGCTTCCAGAATTCGGCATATTCCTTGCGGAACGTGGGGATGTGGACGATGCGGTGAATCTGCTCAAACTGGTCCAGGTACACAGAAACAAGTGCATCCGTCTCCTCTTTAGTTGGTAAGAGTGCCTCCAGCTCAGGATCTTGCCTCTGGAACAGAGCGTCACGGTCCTCTGCCCGGCGCTTGCGGTCTTTGCGATCATGCAAGATCACAGATCGGAGCCACTCATCTGCCGTTTCTCTCATGAACGGACATAGGCCCGTCAATTCGACAAATGCCATGCTCGCATTGTGCGGACCAAAATACCGAGTACGGAATCCTTTGCCGCGGAAGAATCGCAGTTCACCCTTCTCACCTGCCGCCACCGTCGTGGCATCGAGACACTCTTGCACATCCAGACGCGGTTGTCCCTCACCCTCAGTCAAGTTCTCATCCTTTCTCGTGGATGGTGAGTCCGTTGCCGCCACCGTGCTGCCGTCAGATGAGCCCCCTCCAGGTCGAGTGAGTAAATTTTTGAGTTGTGTGATCTCCAGTTCAAGTCTCCTAATCCTGTCGTGGTCTTCTCGAGAAGAGAAACCGGAAGGGCCATCGCCGCCAATGCCAAATCTGCGCGCATCCAATTGCACGAAGGGCGGCGGAATGCCAGATGATGCGTTCACGACCTCTCCATTGCGAGACTCATAACTGCACCGGTCCGGAGTGCCGCTCTTGATGCAGCGCTCACATGGGAAGCCTCTGTCGCATGAGAGCTTGCGGCGGCGACACTCGAGACAGCTGAGGCGCACGCGCTGTCTCTTGCGCGCTGGTGGTTGGTCGCCGTCGCCGTGGGAGCGCGACCCTGCATCGGACTCCGGGCTTGAGCTTCTCTCAGTCATGGCTGTCTTGGGCGCTCAATCAAAAGTCTTGATGCGTGTCGGAGTTACGACCGTTGAGCCAAGGGTAGAGGCGAGTGCTCAAAATCAAGGAGGGGTGCTTTGCGCTTGTAAAGCAAATTCTTATCAATCTGATCTGATAAAATTTGGTGAAGAAATTTGCCGCCAGCCAATTTGGGTAAAACGCCGAACGGAAATACGAGGGTGGTGCTGACCCAGAGGTTTTTATAGCAGAGGTACGGTGGCCACGACTGCTGACTCAGCGTGTCGCGCACTGAGCGGCCCTCGGAGGTCCGAAGCACGCGAGTGCTCTAGGGGATGCGTCAACTGGAGTTTGTAAGTCGAGAAAGCTCGTACAGCATTGAATGCGACGTGCCTGTTGTCGCCGTAAACATGAGTGAATTGTATGCAGGATAAGTTTCTTTGGAAAGTCATTTCCACCCGCGGAAGCGAAGATGGGGCTCCCTGTTTAAATAAATAGACTGTGTGCTTGCCCTTGGCCGCAGCCTAAGGGGTCATTGTGAACCAGCATTACTATTCCTCCTGCGTAAGCCTGGGCCCGTTCTTCCCCCATCAATGCCACTACAACGGCATCGTTCAGCCGACTTGAAGACTTGGGGTTCTTTAGGGCTTGTAATTTTCCAGATCGACCCGTGGCTCTTTCGATACATCACCGACTATGCTATCATGAGCAACCGTTCGACCTTCCCAAAGAACACAATTGAGTGCCGCTGCTTCGTTCTACAGTTTCCTCGTCTTCTGCTTCCGTGAACTTTGAGTCTCCATGACTTGTCACTTTCCCCCAACAGACCAATTGCAACCGTATTGCTTGCCCTCCACATGTATACGGAAATTTTTAGCGTTGAGTCACACATGCACTGTAAAGCGGAACTGTCGGGCGATCCTTGTCCATGAAAATACGGCCGACTGGAAGGGCATGATTTGCGTTGCTCAAGTCCGGCCATCGGACGACGCCAACCCGCCAAACACGACTTCAGCTCTCATGTCGCTAGAGTGCATCTGGCCATGTGGCCTCGCCAGCCCGCCCTCACGGCGGTACATGCGGAGACGCAGACCCTCGTTGACTGGCCAAAGGTGGTGCGCCTCCGTTACTGATTGATAAGAATCGGCATCACGCAGCCCGAGAGCGGACCCTCTTTCCGTAACTCGGCATGCCTGCCGAAGAGAAAAAGCTGCCAGAGCATGCCCACCCAGCTGGCGCACCCATCCCTGGCCAACCAAGACACAAACTTGACCAGAATATCGACAGGATGGAGTGGGCAGTCCTTCTCACTTGCCCCCTCGTGCCCCTTTGTGGGAGCGGCGTTGTCTGGTTGTGTGGTTCCAGTGGAGATTCCGCTGGGAGGATGTGACTGATGCGACTGATAAGAAAATCATCTCCACTAGCTTCATTTTCGACCCTCCCTCACCACAAGCGAAACACACGCCAAGAAACCAACAAAAAGGTTGGACCAGGTCTAATTTTCCAAAAGAGGGGATTTTTGAATTTTCAGCCCCTCCTACCTAAACTTCCGCCTTCATCCGCCGTCGTTATACTGGGCTGGTTCATTTTCTTTTATGTAACAGATGGTCTCTCGGTAGTGCGCCTCTCTCTGGCAGATGGCAGTCCCTCCATCTTTAGGAGCACGAGATCGACCATTTCTGGTTCCTTTTGACTATCATCAGAATGAAGACGCGGACCCAAGGTGAGTTTGCACGACCTGGTCTAAACGGATTTGATGCATGAGTTCGATGCACTTGCACCAAATGGCATTTGGTCACACGAATGCGATTTGTGGCCGCAAGTATTTGGCCAAACGGGCTAGTCTGTTCCGATCGAATCCTCTGCTATAGATATATTGTGTGTAGAAATAACAAATAACATAGGTATATATCCTTTGAAACAGTTCAAGAAAAGAAAGATTCATATACCATGGTATCTGGATCCCTCCCTCTAGATTTTTGAGAGCAACCATGACGATTGTTTTTTTTTTTTTTAATTAGCTGAATGCAGGACCTGACTAAATACTGGTTGCGGAGCTTCCACAACCTCGGGATGAGCTCCATCGCGGTCTTATCCATTTGGCGTTTTGCTATTCTTCCAAACTCTGATCTCATTTTTCTACGACAGGGTCAATCTTCATTGATGCGATGAAGTCAACCAGTTGACGTTATCCCGTCGATTTTGGAAAGCTCTGGCAACGGCTTCGGCGCCACCCAGCTGCCCGTCCCTGGCAGCATGCCACAGATGCACTGCAGTGGTGGCCCCAGCCCCGTACGCCTGCCACAGCTGCCACAGCTGTCGCAGTTCCTGGTGCCACAAATCCCACACCTTACGGCCCAACCAGGACTTGTGCCCTTCCTCGGCTGTGTTTGGCATCGATGAGACCAATCGAGATACATCAAGAATCTCCCAATTCGACCTCAACTCAGACCTGAAGTGCTCCGCAGAGTGCATCTACAGCCTCGAACCCCGCGTTTATTTACCAGATACCGCCAATTCGCCTTGAAAACCCTCACACCCCATCACAATGGCCGCCAAAGCTGGAGGCGATGAGGCCTTTCGAGACCGCATCCTGTCACACATGAATGGGCAACACTCGCGCGAACTCACTCACTACCTCCGTCACTACTGCGGCCTCACCAGACGACAAGCCGCCGGTGCGTCTCTGCGGGACATCACCCTCCAAGGGATGCGCATCCGCGCAGGAGGAGCCGACTACGTCGTTCACTTCAAGCCCTCCCTGCAATCGTGGAATGAGGTCCGCCCACGCGTGGTGGAAATGGACGCCGTGGCCCGCAAGCACCTGGGCATAAGCGACATATACGTGGACAGATATTACACACCTGGATTTGCGGATGTTTTCGTCATGCTCAGCGTCGGTTTCTGTTTCCTCTCCGCCGCCAGCTTGCCGTGGGTGGTGCCCGGCTCACCCATCTGGGCTTTGCTGGCTGCGTACTTCCCCGGCGGCCCGGAGACTTTCCGCTGGCTGGTCAAGGCGCTGATTCTTCCCGTGGCTGGCATTCATACCCTCGAGCCTCTGTATCTGGACCTCTCAAGGCTGCAGAAGCATGGCGTGGACAGGTGGTCGGGCCAGTGGTGGATGTGGATGGTGAGCTGCGTCTTCGAGGGACTCATGGCTTTCAAGAGGTTCGATAGGGTGGTTGCCGAGAGGAAGGCAGCGAAGGAGGCGAAGAAGCACTAGTGATCGAGCGGGCTCTTTGTCGGGACAGCTTTTTTGCATTATGCGCCGTTGAGCAACACCTGCGAGTCTGATATTCAGTCTCCCCGGCACGTGTTCGCCCATCTTACCTGGACATGGCTCTTACGAGTGTGGTTGCGTCATCAATTCCTGTTCATCTCATCAATGTGAATATCGCTCGTAGACATGTACATAGCGATCATGAGCAAAAGACCATCAACTTAACACAGCTTCCGTGCCAAAAATAACACTCCATTCATGAAGTTGGTCATGCTGCCGGCCTCTTGTGCCTGATAATTTCATTACGAGGGTATCAATCATGAGTTAGATCCGGCCGAACCGGAACAAGACCTTTCCGTAGCCCCAAGAAAAATGACAAGTTTGAATGATTCCAAAGTCTTCACCAAAAGTTCCCTCATGCGGGGTCAGCAAGTCGTGGCACGAGGTAAACAACAGAACAATGCAGCATAACCACCCCCAATCTGCCATTTACATGCTGAGCCTCCCCGCGAATAGGCACACAACCTGATTGGACCATTACACGCAAAGTCCGCCCAAGCGACGCCTTGATTCGTGGATGTTGTGGGAACACGAGCCAGCCACGCTGACGCTGATGGGGCTTTCTTGCCAAGCCGAAACAGGCTTATACTCGTCTAACCGTCAGCACAGCCAAACGGCAACAGGACGATCCGGCAGGCTGGCAGCCGGGACAAACAGCATTATAATATGGAGAACCATTGGAATGACCAATTAGAGTGAGTGGGAGTAAGCTTGTTCTCTCGCCTGTTTTAATCATGGGGAAATCGTTTCTTTGCGATGTTTGCTTGTAAGGCTGAGGGCGCAGCTGCTTATGCCTCTTCGCGAAAGCGGGCGATTGGGGTAAAAATAAACCAAGATGGTGAGATGCAAATAACTATTTCCAGATGATGCCGAGATACTCTCCTCGACCGTAATATAAAGAGAGCGAGTGTTCAGCGTCTAAATAACTCTCTTTTAATTCATCATTCACTTGTCGCTACAACAATTACAACACTTGCAAGTTTCCATCAACATTCAATCTCATTCCACAACAGCTTCTTCTTCACCGCAGAACAAATATCTCAAAGTGTTTCTCACAACCTTTACAACTCTCCTTCTCGTCGTGGCCGCCTCCGTGTCCGCCGCCCCAGCTCCAACATCCACCACCGGCGATGAAGTCTCCAAGACCACTACCCTCACCGGCATAACACACTCCGTTGTCGCCGGCCTGGGCGGTCTCAGATTCGACCCAGACAATGTCGTCGCCCAAGTCGGTGACGTTGTAGAGTGGCACTTCCTCCCCCGGAACCACTCCCTCGTTCAGTCCAGCTTCGCGGAGCCCTGCAAGCCCCTTGCCAACGGCGCAGGTTTCTTCCCCGGCTTCGAGTTCGCCACGCAGGAGGGTCAGGCGCGCAACGTCTTCCAGATCGTGGTCAAGGACACCAAGCCACTCTGGTACTACTGCCCTCAACAGAACGGGGATCACTGCCAGAAGGGTATGGTGGGCGTGATCAACCAGGAGTTTAGTCTGAGGAGGCACAAGGAGTTGGCTGCTTTGACGGAGAAATCTGTCATTCCTCCCGTTTCGAACGAGGGCAAGGTCATTGAAAATCCTAACCCTAATGGCGGTTTCTAAATGTTGGTTTTGATGGGATATGTGTATAGACAAGGTGTTTACAAGGCGTTGGGTATAGAACTTGGGGGTGCGATCACATTTCGGTCTAGATTGTTTCCTGGTCGCCGTTCATTCTTTATAGAGACATGCATTCTTGAAATATGGTTTTTGCTATGTGCCTGCCTGTTCTCTTGCACGATCTTGCTTGATCGAGCTTCTCACACCAATTTATGTCCCTTCAGGAACAATCCTCACTTTTTTTTCTTAGCCGAATTCCCTTCTTAGACAAAGCTCATCAAACTTACACGGGCTCTGTGTTCTCTTTATGACATCCAGCATTTCTATATACCCATATTCCTATCTTACCAAGCGAGACGAATCTATATTCAAGCCCTCTTACACCACCACGATGCAAACTCTCCCCCCATCTATCATACATACTCCAACCACCCAACAAGACCATTACTGAACCCCCCTTCTCCGATTCTCCTTCTCCGCCTCCGGCACCAACTCCCTCACGATTCCTTCCAAATTCTGCACCAATGAGAAATGCGTGTCGTCGTACTCCCTCAGCTCAGCGTGCGGAAGCCTCTCTGCCATCCAGCGGATCATACCTATCGGCGCATTCACGTCTCTACTACCATGCCAAATCAGGATCTTGTCGTACGAAACTTTCTCAAAGTCAATACCCCAGGGGTGCGTGAGGATTTTGGCTTCCTCCACAAATGCGCCAGCTCCTTGGGCAAAGCCTTCGAATAGGAAGCGGAGCAACTGCTCCGTCTATTGGTCTAGTGATTCCCTCTCAGCATCTGCCTTGAGTGCCTTCGATTCCTTCGAAGGCGATGTCGCGGCGCTACTCTTTTCGAGCATCCGATTAATGAGCGACTTCCCGACACGAGAGTATAGTACATAGCGCGTCATGCCAATCAGGGCGTCGCTGAAGCCGCACAATGCACCAGGCCACTTGGTCGCCAAGCGATGTATAATCTTGCGAGACCTCGTAACATCCGCAATCCCAGCTTCCCAGAGTGGTGCGCTGGCCAACAAGCCCACGGCAGACATGTTCTTCGGAGACAATGCTTTGGCGCAAGCGACGGCGTACGGCCCGCCCCCTGAACCACCCAGCACGGCAAACCTCGCAAGCCCAAGATGGTCCGTAAGTGACTTTACGTCCGCTGGCCAATCCATGATCTGCCTGTTCGGTTTGGGGGTTGAAATGCCAAAGCCTGGGCGATCGGGCGATATGATCCTCAGATTCTGTCTTTGCGCTAAGCCATCGATGTAGGTTGCCTCAAGGCGCGACGACGGGAAGCCGTGGAAGAATAGAACAGGATAGCCATTTTGACAGCCGAATTCCGAGAATCCTAATTTGCGGCCATCGCTGAGTGTGATTTTCTGGCTGTCTTGGGATTTGGTCGAGGTTGCATAGTTGCGTCCAACGTGAATGGTGTATCTAAATGAAGCTCCTCGTGTCGCCTGCTTGAGCTTGAGCAACGCGCATAGCCGCGACTTTGCGCCTGTCATCGCTGAGGTCCGGAGTCACCGCACACAGCACAATGTCATATATCTTCCGAGGTCATCGGGGCTGCTGGCTTTGTAAGGGAAATATAGAAGTGTGAGATTCCAAAAGGTTTGTGTAGACGGGCTGCGGACTGGTCATCGTCAGCTGGCTGGCATTTACTCCATTCTCCCTAGGGCGTAGCGTAGCATGGACCCCCTTCAACGACAGAGGCAACATCATTAAGCAAGCATGCCGCACTCTCAACGAACCAGACACCTAAATGCCTATTTGAATTACCATATGACCAGCTTACAGCTATGATTTAATTTTTTCATCCTTGAGGATACTCTGTTCCCCTCAAATCTAGTCGACATTCCTAGACGCCAACACATCTTTCTTTTGACAACTAAATTTACTCATTCCATGCTTCATCGCCATTTCCTTTTTATATGTCTTGATACCCATCGTAGTCATCGTAGGTGCCTTGCATCGCTTGCGTACTCACCCAGTCTGAGCTCGCCAATCCTTTTGGAAATCGAGTTTCCAGATCGTCAGCATCTTTGTGCCAGTCGCAAGCAAAGTCGCATTCCGTTTCAGTTGTTTCGCCAAAATACTTGCAAATCTGGGCGTGGCGGCACGAGCTGATGTTTTCGCAGTACACTGCCAACGCCTCCAAGCTGCGCAATCTGGCAACTGAATTGGAATTGTCCTTGCAATCACTTCGTACCATTCGCATTACCCCTTCCAAATCTTCCCGACTGTAATACATGAAGCAATAGCTCGCATTGCCATCGCGACCGGCGCAACCCGCCTCTTGGTAGTATCCTTCAAAAGACTTGGGGATGCGCCAATGGACGACAAATCGGACATTGTCCTTGTCTATGCCCATTCCGAACGCTGTTGTGGCTACGATGATATCGTAACCATGTTCGTTATTAATCCATCGATTCAAAGTCTCTTCCTTAACTTCCTTGGACAACTTTGCGTGGAATGGGCGAGCACCAATACCCTCATCCCGCAACGCTGCGGACAGGGACTCACACTCGTCCCGCGAGATTGTGTATATAATACCAGGCACATTTTCGATTCTTTCTCCTTCTGCTTGTAACTCTGTTTTCCGAGCCTCGGCGCGCCGCCTATCATACACTGCTCGTATCCATTTGAGAAAGTCTGTGAGTCTGTTGTCTTCTTCATCCTTGGTGTACCGTATCTCGATATGGAGATTGTGACGTTGTGGACTCATAAGGAATGTCTTGACTTTATCTGGTGTCTGGTCAAGCTTGAGAGTGTTGAGAACATCTTGCCTCACCTGAGGGTTCGCCGTTGCCGTCAGGCACATGATAGGCACATCGGGGAATGTCTCACAGAACCACGAGAGGCGTTTGAAGTCTTTGAGGAAATCATGACCCCATTCAGAGATACAATGTGCTTCATCGATGGCAATCCTCGCCAGTTCTTTCTGCCCATGGACCAGCTGAAGTCGTTCTCGGAATCTCGTCCCAGAACAGAGCTCCGGAGTGACATACAGCAGCCGTGTTTTTGGATGACCTGTTTCCAAGTCTCGCTGTATTCGGCTTTTCTCAGGAAAAGGCGTGTTGCTATTGAGTGAGCTTGCGTCAATGCCCGCTGATCGGAGGGCTTCCACCTGGTTTAACTGTGTGTCATCGTGAGCAACAGCGGGCTCGTCGCCACTTGAAAGACCAAGGACTCACCATGAGGCTAAGAAGCGGAGATACGACTAGGGTTACTTTATTTATCCAGATTAGAGCCCGTCTATTACTGATCTATGAAATCATCACGACTTACTGCCTTGATCGATTATAGCAGGGAGCTGAAAGCACAGACTCTTGCCAAAAGACGTGGCAGCCTGGACGTATACGTCATATCCATCTAGGGCAGCCTCAATTATCTCTCGTTGATATGGTCTGATTGCCAACTGCGTTAGTCAAAGTACCCAGACGTTACGCGGATCTGCGTGCAAAACTGTCTGTCCGAGACAGCCGTATCGCCTGCTGACTATGGCTATGCGCGTACCTAAAATCATTTTTCCGGAATTGTCGTCGGAGAGTGAAGCCAATATCGGTACATGATCCGGTACGTCGTAGAGGTGGCATGATGCGCGAGCTCAAGGTACTTGCACGCGTTTGTCGACCGCCAATGGCAAGTCAGACTATAGACTCTGGCATCGGGATTTGCAAATTGCTTTTAGCAGTCGCGGCTAGGAATTGGCCGAGTCATAAGTGCAGGATGTGAAGGCTGGGCGAAGCATTTCAATGTTTGCTTGTGTGTGGACAAATGGATCATGATTCACGACAGCACAAGTGCAGCTCACCACCAGCTCATGGTGGAGGCAGGCGCAAGTGCGTGGTCTGGTGCTAGTGCCTGGTGGTGCAATCTGGCACCCTCCAGACAGGACAATCTGATCTGGCTCATCCAGGTGCATTTCGGAAACAAGTCTGGCACCAAAGCCGAAAAGACTAGATCTGTCACAATAGACACCGGAGCGGCCAGACGTTTACACGCCAAGATAGGCGTATAAACTCGGTGAAACATCAATGGGAACAAACATGGAAAGGTCGTTGAAACCGACCCAGACAGGCGTCTGATGGTGTGACTCGACGTGGGAGCTTGAGGATGCGAAGCCGCCAGACTAATTCATCAAGCATCCACGCCAACCAAGACTCCCTTGACTCCCTGAGCCCCATTCGCCTCACCGGACCTGCAGCTAGCGTTTGAAGGTGGCTTCTACGGCGCCGCCCAGAAGGAAAATAGAGCCCCAAGTGCCACGTTTGGCCCCAACAGCCCAGCGCCGACTGGTCCCCTGCTCCTGACGCCGCCCCATGCCTCCAATCGACCCTTGGCTTGGCTTGGCTTGGCTTGGCTTGACTTGACTTGACTTGACTTGCTTGGTACCTGGACGC
>AFRD01000439.1:0-29062 GCA_000222875.2 Periglandula ipomoeae IasaF13
GTTTTTGTTTTTGTTTTTCATTCAGAGGCTTTCATCTTCAATCTCCTCCGCTCTTCACTCACTCGGCAGCCTGCCTGTTCCTCCATCCCGGATGCTTCCTGTCCTTGTGTCTCTTGAGATTCACAGCCTAAATGCATACCTAGGTGCAGCCTGGTTCATCACAAGGAAACCCTGCCTGCTTAGCATGCTTCTTCTTGTGTATAATAAGCGTATTCTATCTAGCGTATCTCTTGTTGTAGCCTAGCTCGTCATAAACCCAAGGCTTCTTTCTAATATATTTTGTCTTGTGCTCTACTAATTAATAGGCAGATGTTCCAACATAGTCACAGCCCTCCTAGTCGCATACGTATCGCTCGTCGGGAATATAGGTTCGCTTATGCTTAAGCAAATAACTCGGGTCTGCTGTTGTATAATCACAGTCCGGCTAATCACAAATGTATAGTTTTTTGCTAGTATAAAGGCGTATATGTCTTTTAAGGCCCTAGCGGCTTGTTAAGACTGCATTGCATCCCTCCTAAGTGCAAGCCAAGTTGCTTTTCCAGTATTCGACGTTAATGGTGTCCTGGTCAGGATTGACTGGCGCGGCAATTTGTGTCTGAATGGAACCATGGGTGTTTCAACAGTGCTATACCAATAGACCAAGATTTTAAAAGTCTAAGCTGCACTGCTTATATTAAGGGCGAAGCACATTACCTAAAAACTATATATTAATAGAGATTAGTAGTATATTCAAATCTAGAGAGTATAACTAGGTAGATTATAGGATTATATTTAATACCTTAAATAGTTTAGCCTACTAACTTATTAACTTTTTATAAAGTATAGTACAATAAAATATTATAAATAATTTTTTAAATAATTAACTATATATTATAATAATAAAAAAGAAAATTATATATTATTTTATTAATTAATACTATTATTTTAGCTATATAATAATATTAATTATAAAGTCTATAAATACTATTATTAAAAGGTTTTTTAAGGTAAGATTATAAATATAAATGCGATTAATATTAATTATAGTGGGCTATAGCCTAGCCTATTCTAGATTATATATATTTTATATATAAAGCCTAATACTAGAAGTCACGAGGCTCCAGCCACAAAGTTGGGTGCCATTTACGCCACGACGGGTGCTCGATAAACGGGCCCCATTTGAACGGTCATCTGAAAGAGCCTTGTTGTCAGAGACATACGTCACCACTTCCATCTCAGGATCAGCAATGTCCAAGATGGATCTCTTCACTCCAGGAGTGATGCAGAGCCGTCCGCTGCACTGGCGCAGAGAGTTTCAGCCAAGTAAAATTGCAGCGAAGCTTTCGCCTCGGGATATTTCCCGCCTTGGCTGCTTGGCGCTGTTCTGGAACTCGTAGTTATTTGTGGTTTGTAGCGATCTGGCATCTGGGCAATGAACGTCAGCTTGCATGTGATAATGGGCCAGGATCTGGGGAGTGTGAAGAAGCTCCACGCGAGAAGAGCAGCGCACCACCCACCTGCAGCACCATGTTCCTATCCGTCTGGTCGAGGCATAAAATTGCGTATGCTCAGGCGGCCACGCGGTGGACTTTTTAATCGAGACCTGATCGTTTTGGACGTGGGGCCCCCGAGGTCTCAATTAAAAGTTCACCCCGGGTTCGAACTCGACCAAGACCTGATATATCATCAACCACAACCACGCTGATGCAGCATGAGATCTGTTAAATAATGCTCGACATGATGTAAGCAATTATGGGGGCAAAGACGTGGGCTAATGCAGGTCGACGATGCCGGAATGAGTGAGTTGAGGCAGCTTCAGTGTCAGCGCTGAAATGACTGGGAAGTTCCTTGAAGGGTGAAAAGGACCATTGAATAAAAAGCCCGCGCTGCAGCGCCTCATATGCAGGAACGCCTTCCAGCTGGGTTTAGAAGGAGCGAGACAACTTCTTCCTGCCTGGTGTTGCAGCTCACAGCTGCCAGCTGCCACGCGCCTCCTGCCACCTGGTGGCCATCAGCTGTAGCATCCGGCCATCAGCCCGCACGGCCCCGCCACGCCCCAACGTCACTTCCCCTCGATTCAACGCCGCGCCGGCAGGCACACCCCAGATTATTTCTCAACACTTACCGCATTTTGGCAACAAGCACGCGTCAGCCACACGTCGACGCCTTTTGAACTCAACCAAGCCGGCTCTTTGTTCTTGACTGCGGCTTTGTCTCACTTGCTACGCCGCCAATTGTTCTTGTCACCATATTGATTCCCCAGCAGCCGCCATGACCAGTCTCGTGCCCCGGCCGCCGTACACCGATGCAGAGTTGGCGGCTCTATATCCACCCCAACTACGACTTCAACAAGTTCAAATTTTGCTTCGCCAGGGCGAAAGGACCCCCGTAAACCCTCGATTCACGAATGCCGGCCTGGCGCCGTTCTGGCCCTATTGCTCGGCTGTGCGCCAGCTGCGAAACAGCGTCCTGGACCCAAACACCGACCGATTCTCGGTCTTGGAGTGGAAACGACGCCTCGAAACCATAGGCCCAGACAACCGGCCGGTGATTGCCTCTGGACCCGGTGGCGAAATAGACAATATCTGTGACATGGGCATGTTGACAGACCGCGGCCGCGAGACCACGTTCCAGCTAGGACAGAGATTCCGAAGACTCTACGTCGACCAGCTTGGCTTCCTCCCCGCTGGCGTCAAGAACACCGATTTCATATATCTTCGATCAACAGCCGTGCCTCGGGCGTTAGAATCCCTTCAGCAAACTCTAAACGGTCTGTACCCTTCTCATACGCGCGCCGAAGACTTCCCACCCCCGACAATTGTCTCCCGTGCTCTTGCGGACGAAACGCTCTTCCCCAACGACTCTAACTGCCGGCGCTTCGCCTTCTTAGCACGAGCTTTCGCCCAACGAGCCGCCGAACGATGGAACGACACGGATGAAATGGCATATTTGACCAAGAAACTTGGAAAATGGATGCTGGAAGATTCTACAAAGGTCGCCGTCGACTCGCGTCCTCGACTAAGTGGCATCATGGACACCATCAATTCTACCGCTGCACACGGGCCTGAGACAAAGCTGCCCAAGGAGTTCTACGACCCCAAGGTGAAGCAAATTTTGGAAAGGATCGGTGTAGAAGAATGGTACGCCGGTTATAAGGAGAGCGAGGAATACCGCACTCTAGGTATTGGCGGACTGCTCGGAGACATCGTTCAGCGCATGGTAGAGAGCACTGAAAATCCACCAATAAACGGCCACTATGACCCGAAGCAAGAGTCAGCGTCGGAGCCACCCCGCGTCCGTCTCGGCCTCAGCGGATGCCACGACACTACCCTCGCTGGAGCTCTATCCAGTCTGGGAGCCTTCAATGAAGACGCTTGGCCGCCCTTCACCAGCCACATTGCCATTGAGCTCTTCCAACGAATTGGTGCCAGCTCCAACTCCACCAGCAATTCATGGTGGTCCTCTCTCGTCGGCAGTTCATCGTCAAATAGCATTGGGTGCAAACCCACATCTGACCTGACGGATAGCCAAAAGAGGCATCTGCAGGAATATTATGTTCGTATACGCTACAACGATCGCCCCGTCACGATCCCCGGATGCAAAGCTCCAGGCAAACATCTCGACGGGGACGAATCCTTCTGTACACTGGTATGCCACTACTTGACACGTCTTTCAAGGCATTGATAGCGAAACGAGATATGTTTCTAACACTCATACAGGAAGCGTTCAAGTCCATCGTTGACAAGTTCACACCCCGCAATTGGAAACAGCAGTGTCGCACCAGCATCAAGTCAACTGCCTTCCCAGCTAAGCCCGAACCTGCGGGATACTAGCTACCATATTTAACTACGAGGGTTTCTACTTTTTGGTCATCCAAGGCGTTTCAGTAAAACGGGATCAGTGGTTCGCATTTCATTCGTAGCAACTGGAGTTCCGGATACTTTGGCATAGCATTCATGGTTTCAGTGAGACGTAAATAGCAAACATCTAGTTCGCCATATAAATTAGACTAGGCACAAGCCATGAGCATATATAGCAATGAACTGTGTCATATTCTTGCTTCCCCCACTATCTACTAGGATAGCTGCGATGGTATCACCAGTTTGTCGTCCTGGTACATCTGGAGCTGAAGCAGCTGTATTGACCTATCACTACAAATACTCCTTGAATACAATATCTCGCTCGATGCCCCCTCTGATGTCATGCTTGTAGTGGCACCAATCTTTCCCATTTCCCAGTCAATGACCTCTTTATCCATCCTTTCTAGGCAACTTCTTACTCTCGTCCGTCCACGTCCGTCATCCAAACGCCACAAAAGACCCTGTCAACCGATTGATTCGAATTCAAGTGAAATCCAAGAAGATATTCAAAACATCATACACTGAAGGAGATGATTATGGTAAACAAGAAGCAAGGAATGAAAATGTGTACGTGGTTGAAAAAAAAATCGAATTGTGTGCAGAAATAGCCCAGCCACGGGAGCAAGAAAATGAAAAGGAATGTAATCTCAGACAGAGCAATTACAAAGAGTAAACAAATAGTCCCATCTCTTTCGATTTGTTGTTGGCTTAGCAGACATAGAGACGTCACAACTTTCATCACCTCCTCAAACCGGTAATTAGTTGGCCACTTCCTCCTCAACCCATCCGTTCAATCCGCCCTGAATCGCCAACCCGAAGCCCGTGCCGCCGAGGCCCCCAAAGCTAGACTGATACTGGTGGCCGCGTCTTTCACCGTCGCTGCCATTGCTACCAGCCAGGCTGTTGGGGCTGTTTCCACCATTCTCGAACCCTGGAGCAAGGACGGGAAGACTGACGGCTCGGCTATGAGAACCTCGACCATTGCCTGGGGCGAGCAAGCCACCAATAGTAGGCACACCCGAAGTTGACACATTACCACCGTAACCATTAGAGATGCTCGCCGACTGACCGTGGCCACCAAAAGATCCTTGTTGGGGTACATCGAGGCCCAGTTCGTTAGGCGATGATTGAGCTGTGCTGAATAAGAGGTTCTGCTGCATGGCCAGGTGCTGGTGCTGTTGTTGATGTTGTTGCTGCTGAGCTTGTTGTGAAAGCTGGCTCAGATACATAGTGAGAGGGTTGCTCTGCGCGTTGAACAGAGTAGCAGATTGCTGAGGGGTGGTGCCATTCTGAGGAGAGCCACCATTCTGCGAACCGTTGGGCGGAGGCGAAGACACTCCATCACCCCGAGGGGACTGGCTCTGCTGCTGCTGCATTTGCCGAGGAGGGTTGCCACATCGATCTTTGCCAAAGTTCACCTTGAACTTCTTGTAGTCATCTCTACCGCGAATGGCCTCGATAGCCTTGATGGCATTGGCAATATTGGTGAAATTGACGAATGCGCAGCTCTTTTCGCGGAGGGTATTGACCAACTCAATCTCGCCATATTCAGAGAAATCTTGACGGAGTCGCTCTTCGGTCCAGGTCTCGTCCAAGTTGCCGACGTAAACATTTCGTGATGCACCTCCGCTGACGGCAAGTGCAATGGCCGGGGGCAGGGCACCGGAGTGCTTACCCCATCCGATCTTGAGCCTGCGGTTGTGGATCATGAGCCCCTGGAGGTTGCTAAGGGCGTAGAATGAGGCAGCAGCTGTAGGGTCGATGAAAGTGACGAAGCAAATGTGCTTATCTGGGATGTATCTGATGTGGTGGAGCAGACCGCCGCGAACGACGTTGCAAATCTCTTCGATGGTCGTCTCAGGATGAATATTGCCCAAGTAAATGGTCCTGTTTCCAAGATTGTTAATTCCACCAGCAGTTGTGGCAACGGCGGCAGCAGCTACGGACTGCTGCGCCAGAGCGTTCGAGATGAGATCATGATCGGCGCCAGTGAGCATGTGGGCATATCCCAGGGCGATGCCGAGATACTGGGCCGCATTCTGCTGCTGAGTCTTGGAGACATAAGCACATCTGTCCTTGCCGTAATACACCCGGCGAGGGGCCTGCCACTTGGCCTCTTGAGGAAGCTGAGAGACAGCCTTGATGGCGTTTGCAATCGATAGATAATGGACAAATGCGATGCTTTTCTCCCGAACAATCTTGACGGTGTCAATGGCGCCGAATTTGCCCAGGTCCTCTCTCAGTTCCTCATCGGTTATCTCCTCGGGAAGATTGCCCAAGTACACGTTTCGGGATGCGCCAGACTGCTGAACAGCCAAGGCCACGGATGTGGGAACCTGCGATGGCTTGCCCCATCCAACTTTGATGTCTTGACCCTTGATGCAGAGCTTCTTCAAGATTGCGTCTGAGTGGAAGTGCGTGGCAGAACTGGCGTCCAAGAAGGAAATGAAGGCGCAGTTCTTATCGGGAAGAAGGCGAACAGACTCAATCTGACCACTTCTAACGTGGCCCAGAATCTCCTCAGCAGTGGTGTCTTGCGGAATATTACCGAGATATACAGTTCGGCTGGTGCCAGTTACGACACTGGAGCCCAAGACGGGAGACGCAGGCTGCATGCCAGACTGCATGTTGAAGCCCCCGGTTGGCGACTGGGGTGGGTAGAACTGAGGAGCGCCGTATGTGGACGGCGATACCATGGTTTGATATGGTTGAGGCGAGATGTTCTGCTGAACTGGGCTAGACAATCCGCCATTATGCTGCTGGTTGTTGTTACCCTGCTGCTGAGTTTGCTGGAAGCTAGGCAAGTTCTGGAACTGAGGACTGCCAAAGGCAGCTGGGCTACCTGGTTGAAAGGGGCTTCCAAGAAGAAGCTGTGACGGCAGAAGAGGAGTAAACTGCATATCAAAGGCCGTCCCAGGGGTGGCCATATCGTTTGCGTTTGGGGACGTAGGCTGGTTTTGGCCCATAGATTGCGTGTTCAACGAAGGGATGTTCCCCCGGCGGGGATGGCGATCGGCAAATCCAGAAACGTTTGACGTGAAGGCACCGTGGGAAAAGCCAGTATCGCTGTTGGAAGGTTTGGAGGCATGGCCCTGGAAACGACCGTGAGAATTGCCATTGGCGCCTTGGCCAACAGGTCCATTGAGATCCTGCATTCCGAGGAGATGAGGGGGGACGAGTGAGTCCCGCCCGACGTGCGATAGAACAGCCGTTTTGAAATCTGTACGTGCCCTTGGAGAGGCACGAGAAGAACTGTAAGGTCAAAGAAGGGTTCCACCCTTAACGATCGAGGCTCGGTGCACTTGGCAATCTAGAGCGTCAAGTACAAACGCAGGTGCGAAAGGTGGCAAAAGAAAGCTGCTAGATGGGTATTTCGATGCTTGACAGAAAGATGTGAGAGTTAAAATAAGGCAAAAAGGAGTGCAAAGATTGTTGAGCTGACGTCTAGACAAAGACGATGCTGTCAGCCCGTCGACAAAAAAAGTCGTAGGTAATACTGAGTAAGTCTTCGAAATCTGGAAAATATCGAGCGTTCAAGCTCCGCTGAGCAATTTGACCCGTGTGGCGTGTTTCCCAAATGTAGGCGATCAGCTTAGGATTGACACGAAGCTAGTTTGAAGAAAAAAGAAGTTATAAAGAGTGAAAGATGGCAAACAACCCGTGTGCCGAGCCTCAGGTCGTCCGAATTGGCGACGTAAATTGTATGGAGGCGAATGGACGCAAAATGTCGTTTGATCGGCCGACGAGTCGAGTCGAAGCGAAGCTTTGGAGGCTGCTCTCGTGTTGGTAAATGGCTGTGACAGAGACTGCAGACTGAAAATTCGTCGAAATTGTCGAGTCGAGGTGACTTAGGGGGGGGCGATATTGAAGGACGGCGAACCAAGAAGGAAATTAAAGATTTCAAAATAGGTGAAAACGAGTGTCGATAAGATTAAGAAGATAATTTCTCAAAAGGAGCATTCAAAGAAGAGCGGCATCTGGACAGAATAGCCCAAAGACAGACCAACTGTGAAGGCTCAAGAAACGAGAAAGGAGCACGAAGTCAGCGAAGGCGCGTAGTTGAAGAAGACCAAGGAGACAGCCAGGCGGAGGACCAAGTGGAGGTCGAACGACACTTTTAGGGGATTGGTCGGCCTGAGGGCTCAGGATGGGCTCCAGCGAAGGACGCTGGGTGAAGAATGGCAGCACCACTCTGTCCAGGGGAGCCAAGCGGACGGAGCAAGAAGCGAGAGTGAGTGAGTGATGGATGGGAAGCGTGTGGAGCGCAGAGCCGGGGGGTGCAGCGAAAAAAGGCACAGGCGGCGTGGGAATGGCTGCAACCAAGAAAAGAGGCGTGGTGAACAAGTGGTTCCCCTGACGGATGGCAACCAGACTGAGCGGGACGTGGAAGAAAAGGGCAAAGTGCACTAACAGTAAGATATGGAAGTAAGTAGGGATGCTACTGTATGTACAGCAAAAAGAGAGAACGGATGAACAGAATCAGGACAGAGAGGGCCGAAGCGCCGAGGACGAGCGCATTTGTTCGAGAACAGGACGAGGCGAGAATCACGGACGGGAACAATGAGCTCGATGGCGCAGATGAGATGCCAAACCGAGAGAATGAGAGGTCAGACGCTGCCCCATCGCAATTGACGCGCGCGAGCGTGAGCAATGCGAAAGTACCCTCCACGGCATCAACGTATGGCGTTGTACCTTGCGCCGGCTACCAAAGAGAAGAAGATTGCAATGAAATGATTATTAGCCGTAGTACGTGAGTCTAGTAGGTACCTGACTGGGTACCTGGATCAGGGGCGCGGGCTGTCTGGATTCACGCGCGTGGTTGGCTGGCAATGGCGGCGAGATGGGTCGGGCAAGGAGCAAACAAGGGGCACAGGGCAAGCAAGAGCCAGAATGGGGCCACCAGGGAAGCAACAGCAGCAATGCTAAGTACCTAGGTACCTACATACATAATAGCACCTCTGCTGGTTGATTGATGTGATGGGAGGAGCATGATTTTAAGCATCGAATTGAGATAGCGCCAACGTTTCGTTGCTCGCCTCCTGCTCCTGGCGGTCGTGTGTGTTCTAGTGGCCTCCACAAGCAATACTATATACGGCACGACAGTGTTGGAAACGCTCGGCGGCAGAGCGGCTACATGGATAAGCGACAGTCGTCCAAGAGTGCCAAGTTGAGTGAATGTATCCCTCCCGATCAACCTACCTACCTAGGTAGGTAGGTAGCTACAGTCAGGCAGAGAGGCGAACTCTCGAAGTTGCGGATCGCCCAACAAGATGTAATCCTATTAAATATGCGAAGACAGTGGGAAACAGTCAACACCAACTGAGGGACATGAGGCGGCTTTCATCCGGGAACGAACCATCTGCCACTCTCATGCACACCATATTAATCCCCAGCATTGCAAGTGCACACTGAAGTTCGGAGTGCTGAGCAAGCAACCACCCAATATCCACGCCCGAAAGCTCTTTGTGGTGTGGAGAGTTGCCCGAACAGGTCAAGCATAATCCAAGGTGGTTAAAGGCGGGATTGGATGGACAAATGGGCTGGGCTTTAATGAACTCCCCTAGTAAGGATTAGCCAGGGGTAAATGTGCATTCCTTCCTCTGCCCAGACTTCGTAAGGCAACGGCATTCTGGTTGCGTGTAGGTATTACAGCAGCTGCAGGCGGGCAATGAACATACATACAGTCAAACACGAGTCTTTCTCTGTGTTGTCGCCAGAGGAAACTCGAGAGTGAGTAGTACAGAGAGCATCTCAATGGTTGCCAATATGAGCAGCGGCCGGGAACAGGATCGCGCAGCACAGCCGACATTTCCGCGGCATTCTACAAGACCCGTCTTGCGTGGCTGCTCGATCGAAGACAATGGGATATCGCGGTATCAGCTGCGCAATTAACAAACTGCAACGTGAATTGCCGTGGTCGAGTTCAAGCTGCTGACCGCACATGCCAAACGCTAGTCGAGGCATTAAACCACTCTGGAAGCAGGAGCAGCCTTCTCGAGCCTTGCCATTCGTTCTTGCACCATTTCGCACCTCATTGCATCTGTCCAATAACAGCTCGTGTTGGAAAGAATGACTTCTCGGACGCGAGACAAAGTGAATGCTCTGCATACATCTTCATTATTGACGTTGTTGCTCACCAAATTGAACCACTCCTCCTTATCAGCCTCGGCTTTCATGCGCTTCCCTCGAGCCACATCAGGCATGATGGTAATGGCGCCAGTCGTAATGTCCTGTCACGCCAGAATTTAACATTACCGGTCTCTGCGATCCTTGGACGGCCTGTCGAACCCTTGGTTTCCACTCAACATCAGAGACACAACCAAAGACATGGCTTGTATCACCGCAAATACCTGGGCAGGTACCCATGGCCATTTGTTGATTTGCAGCCAGCGGTCTGTGACAGAACACTGGAATAATCGACAGAGACGCTCATCAAGCACCGTCATGCTTGTTTGGAGAAAGCTAGCTCGTATCACCAAAGGACCCCGTGCGTCTTTCTTTGCGGAATGAATGAGCACAGTGCTGCATCAATTCCGTGAGTTCGCACCGCACCGAGCCACGGAATAACGATACCGTTCATAAATCAGGGACCTAGACTTCGACCTAGACTTCGACTAAGGCTAGGGGAATCTAGGCCCGGCCGCCACCTTACCCATGAGTGAGCAATCTCTCCGACTCCAGTTTGGCGGGGCCATCTCAGATGGCAAAATTCATGTATTCATCGTGTCCAGTGCGGCACTCGTGAAATCAAAGTTGCACAGTGAATGTGTTCAGGCCTGGTTTACTTGACCATGGAGGGACAGTGAAACATGATCGCGCGAATTTGTTACTGGTTTTTTTTCCTCTTTTCAACATGGAACATCCCCCATGTCCACCAGGTGTGATGTGCGTTCACTGTCGCACGACTTCGGTTTCCGCCGCTGTGGATCGACAAAGGTTGAGAATGTTTCGTTTAATTCCCCAGACCAGTCATGAAACGCTCGTGGGCTCCGCGCTGAGTCGAGACATAAACTTTTCTTTATACACGAGCATGTTTGACATTCAACCCCGTAGGCCGGTTAGATATCCAGCGGCCAGATTTAGGCACATCGATAGCTATTTACCCGCTGCCGTGTTGGTCGCGACATCTCTATTCATTTGCCACGTATTCAGATTGTAAAAGACCCAAGTATCCGATGCAGAGACCACACCTGGACCAGATGATATATGGATGCAACTCCGTGTGACCGTGCGAGCAGCTCTCACGAAATTGAGCATGTGTCAGCCTGATTCCTAACTTCAAGTTCGCGTCATCTCTTACATTCGTTTTTCATTTTACTCTGCTGCCGAGTCTCATTTATGGCAACATTTCTGCTCCAAACATAACGCTCCTAGGGTCAAATTCATTCTACCATGGCCGTGGTTGGACATTGCCATGACGAAAATTACCTTAGCGTAGAGGTGATACTGAGTAACAGCAACCATGCTCGTGGTGCGCATCAGACTTGAATTAAAGATATATGATATAGTTTTCTGTATAACCCACGTTTTCACTTCACGGTAAGCCTGGTTGCGCCTCGAATGAAAGCAACATCTATACTCTCCCATTTCAGTCAAACGATACTCGAGCACCTTTTTCTATCTCGCCTCTCAGCACAAACCATATTTACAGACCACGACGATCCAGTTCAGTCCAGGTTCAATTTTGGCTCGACATCACGGAATCTGATCTACGTCTCGGCTAGTTGCGTATCTATGGAAAGGGAACAGAATCAAGCCTGTAGCAAGAACAAAGGGGTCGCGACGCCCCCACGCCCTTGGTATTCGTTGACTAATCTGATGCATCCCTTCATATATCCTGCTCAGCTTGAAATAGAAGAGCAGGAAAAAAGAACATGCAGCGATGTTCCAATCTAGACAAGAGTCATTGCAAAGATGAAGTGAAAAGACGTTATACAAGTGGACTTGAGAAACAAAAGAGCCGGGAGTATTGTCACGGATTCGCTGCATATTCATTCATGTCTTGGAAGCATACGCTGTCAAAATATGGTAGTCTCGAATATCAGAGATCACGGCACGCCAGGTGAAAGGATAGATGACCACGTTGGATGCATAGTATCACATTCTACGAGCCGTTCAAGGTAAGCATTTCCCAAAAGTACCATTCCGCTAAGTACAAGCTCCTGAGACTACACGAAACTCCAAAGTAGTATTCAACGAACACAGGCACCGACAACATAGCACGCAAATTAAACTCAAGAATCAATGTAATTGCACTCCCAATCGCCAAACTGTTCTATCGAAGCATTTCCATCATGGGAAGAAGTGAAAAACATAATGGGGGGGACGAAACAAACAACAACAGGTCACCACAAAACCAAAGGTGTACTGTCTGGATTCCGCCGCGTAAAAAAAGAATGGGGCTACAATGTAAGAGTATCAAAAAAGCCAAAATAAAAAGACAGCACGCAGATCCGGTCCCTTGATAACGTTTGCCCCTCATGACCAGAAGCCTTGCGTTATCCAGCCATTTGGTGATGGTCCATTCAACAACAGAGAGAACAAATCCACCACCAATGCGGGTTGTGACTAGTCACTAGTCCGGGGTCTGGCTGTTTTGCAAAGGAACACCTCTAACCAAGAAACTGAGTGAAAAAAAAGAAGCCAAACCGAAATTGTGGTATTCACTACCGCGTTTCTCCAATTGTTTCGGTAGGGTTCCTCCGACTTTTCTTGGTTCACTGGTCCGAATGCCTCGTCTGCCAAGCCTTGTTTGTCACCGCCGTTACCGTGCCTCGCCCCGATTCCCTAGTGTTCAAAGGCCATCTCGTCAACAGGATTCCGTCTCCTTCTAGTCATGCTCCAACAGTATACGCAGCGGATGTCGTGCCTCCTCCATTGTAAGTAGTTTACGTGTGCATTTCTCTCTTTTTTTTTTATTTGATTGTCCCGTGGGTGCTGTCCTTTCCTTTGTCCATCTCTGTATTCGCTTGCCACTTCTGGTTTAAAGGACCAGGCACTTGTGGGATTTCTTTTTGGGCATCGGTGGTTCTAAAGCAGCAACGATCGCCTAAAAATTCGAGTTAGTTCATGAAGGTGATGGGGGAAACGGATTTCGCAGAGAAAGGGGCTGTCCTACTTCATCGAAAACGTCTTTCAACCTAAATTGCGTGAGCGCACTGCATTCAACGTACTTGACAGCGCCAAGTTCTCGAGCCATTCTGTCACCATCCTCCTTCTTGACGGGCGCCATCTTCTGTTTTGCAAGCTTGTCCTTGACACTTGGGTCCTCCCTTAAATCTACTTGGGTGCCGACAATGAGACAGGGCACACCGGGGCAGTGGTGGTGAACCTCGGGGAACCACTTTTCACGGACGTTTTCGAAAGACGCGGGTGAAGTAACGCTGAAGCAAACTAGGAAGACATCCGTTTGTGGGTATGAGAGGGGACGCAATCTATCGTAATCTTCTTGACCGGCCGTATCGAATAGTCCGAGGGTATAAGGCTCATCACCGATCCTGTCGCAAGATTAGGCAATGTGCCCCGTGTATCCACATACAGTGGCATATTCCGTCATTCCTGCACTTACATTACTGTGACAGCATAGTTATCGAAGACGGTCGGGACGTATTCGGAGGGGAACTTGTTCGTCGTATAGCTGATGAGAAGACAAGTCTTGCCGACGGCACCGTCGCCGACAACAACGCACCTGGTAGATGGAATAGTTGGTTAGTCCAAACAGAGCTGATGAGAGACTAGCATCGAAACACGAAAAGATGATTTGCCAGCAATACGCTGTTTCATCAGACAGAGGGGAACCAAAGTGAAACAACTCAGTGTAATGACAAAAAATAGTTGTGACAAATGTTGTTATGATCGAGATGAGAACGACGATGACGCTGGCGCAAAGAAAGCGCGCGGGTGTTCCAACAGAGGTGCTGCGGCGTGGGCAGAGGCATGTGGGCTTGTCACGTACTTGATAGTTGCGACGACCGCCATAATGGTGGTGGTGTAGTGGTCGACGGGAGCAGCTTGTGATTAAGGGCCGGGAGTCGCAAAGATCGTGGGGACAGTCGTGGCGCAAAAGGCCAGAGTCGCGAAGGTAGGCGAGGAGGCGGAGGTTGATGCAAGTGCGGAAGCGGTGTTGGGCGATGACGGCGTTGGAGGATGATGAACGAAGACAAAGACGAACACGGTGAGGAGAGCGGCGGGCGTGCGTGGGAGCGCGGGATTGCGAAGCGGTCGAGCTGGTGCAGCGCAGCAAAGTGGAGTGGAGTGGCACGGGAGTGAACCGACTAACGTCTGGCTTCGCCTGGTTTCGCCTGGCTGGCTGATGGACAGGAGCAGGAGCAGGAGCAGGAGCAAGTGACTTGACGCTCGAGCTGGCTGGTGGCTACGGAGTACTGGTCTGGCTACCTACTGGCTGATACTGGTTATTGGAACAGGCAGGCAGGCGAGGGAACACATTATCGACCAGACATCTTGGGTAGGTACCTAGGTAGGGCTGCAGCTGACTGGCCCACGGCGGGTGCAGCACCTGTTATACACAAGAGTCCCGGGCTGGCAGGCGGGTGGCCCATGCAGGACGGGCAGGATAGGGCAGGACTGACTGGCGCTTCTCGGGGAGACAGTTTGGGAGAAAGTACGTCAAGGCGTGGCACTGGCCATGGCAATGGCAATGGCAGCGTGGCAGGGTCGCAGACAAGTGGGCGGGCAGGTGGCACTCCAGGGTCTCCTCCAGCAAAAACTGGTGCAGCAGCCCAAGCTTGATGCGTCAAAATGTTTGACTTGATAATACTACTTCCATGCACCTTGACCGTTGCTGATACTTGTCCTCGACCCTTTATCTGTAGGCATGCAATATTGTTTCCGTCTGCATCTCCGTCTCCATCCCCATTTTCTCCACCTCGACGCCGCCCGTGGTTGACAAGGTCTATCTACATACATAATACTCCTTACCGCCTGCACTGCAGCTGTTCACATCTAGCTGGAGGCTGACTAGGTCGACTGCAGACCGGTCCAACGCGGGATAGTGTGAGTTGTGAGGAGCAGGGTCTGCCTGCACGTCAAGCCAGGTGCCATTGACCTCCTGCCGTCCAGTAATTACACACAATGTCGGCGTCGAAGCACAAAGGCTGGGGAGCAGTAGTCAAAACAGGAACATAGCGTGGAGATCACAAGGTACACACAAACTTGTACAGTAAGGCACCAGAAGACACAACAATGAGCTCGAGGCACAAGCCAGTCACTTCAGGGGCGAGCATGCCGACTCGAACGACAGGGGACGAAAACAATGGACTTGACAGGCCTGAGACTGACTGGAGACGCCCGAGTGCCGTTCTGCATTTGACGACTGTGAGGCTGAGAAGAGTGACGGATTGGTTGCCAGCTACCGTCACGGGTTTGGAATAGCTGGGCATCGCTTGCTTAGCGCAATGGGCGGCTGCATGATACACGCGACGTGTTGAATATGGCAGTCCATCTTGATCCCTCTACAAATTGAACCCTCATTCAAGCCATCGGGCACATTGGTTTATCCATGAGGTGTCAATTCTAGCCGCCAAGGAAACAGGTCAAGAGATCGCAGCCACATATCATTTTCCAACCTAACCCCCTTGAACCTCACACCGTTCAACTTCAGGGAGTATATAGGCATTTTGGTGTTCAAATTCGGCACTGTTTGAGGCGGGCATCAATGTTTGGAGACTCGGGAAACTCATATCCAAACAATCACCGGCCAGGGGAATCCTCCGCCTCCCGACCGTCGCAAACCAGGCCATGTTTGACGCTACTCTACTCATTCGTCTCCACGAACCAGGGTACCCAAGTGAGAGCGCAAAATTACTGAGTACGTATTCTTGACTCTGTACAGAGCACATGAGCTCGAATTCACATATCGATTTGTTCCGCTTGGTACTTTCGCTCCCAGTTAGTGGTGACTTCACCTCGAACCATGACTACAAGAACATCATGGCTTCGTAGTGTCGAATTTTCAAGCTTCCCGTTTGTCTCGAGTTTGCAATATGGATCAAGCTGGCTTGTTGCACGCCTTCCGGTCAAGGTCAATTCTCCACAAATATCCACGTCAGATTGATGCGAATTGATGCAGTATGTGCATATCAAGTTACCCAAGAGGGTCACTCGATGTTAAACATCAGTTTGCAACCCAGGCTGGAGCATTTCCAAGAGACCTATTTAGCCTCCTTGGGCATCCACAACAGTTCCGGCTCGACCTGTACCGTTCGCCCAGGAGGAGAACCAGCATCAACACAAATTTGGAGCGCCATCTCTGCTTAGAGATGCAAGGCAGCCGTGGCATGTAAAAGAAAAACAGGCAGCTGTGCCAGATGCGGCTAGGTGATGCGGAGACTTCCACTTGTTTGGTGTACGTGGGCTTGGTTACATCTTCCACGACTTTTGTTGGCAATCCATGCAAAGACCATCTGGCAGTCGTCGTGGCCCAATTAATTCTGCCGAATAGTTCAGGTCAACCCTCATTGGGTGATGTTGCGCTGCTTTAGGCGACGCGTGTGACGTATAGATAACTCTTTTGGAAGATTGCCCAACGCCTCTGGCACCTATGCTACTGCATGACACGGACAAGGCGACATCTTGACCTCCATCACGCCTCGCCAGTTCGCATTTTGCAGAGTTTGCCAGCAAGAAGCAGATGACGATGCGCATGTCGAACTCCAGGCTTGTGCTATCCGGGGCCGTGGAACACTGACCGCGCATATGAATACGACATATATATATAAGCGCAATCTCCCCACGGATGTTTGACTGCCCTTGAAGCGGTAACATGCCGTTAGGATATAATTGACGGAGTGTTCGTCCAACGCTCAGGCGATTCGCATGCACAAATTATTGGTACCAGGTTAGGACAAGAACGCGGTGTCTATTGTGAGCCGGTGAGACGACCGAGCAACATGTCGAGAATATCCATACATCAGGCGTATCTTGTCCGAGCCTATACCGGGCAACACAATAGTCCTATGCAAGCACTAGATGCGTCGTACAACATGTAAGACCATGGCGAGGGTCTGGACACCTATCAGTGAACAATATTTATCTCGCCGAATCGGGGACGTATGGGCACGTCGTTGACGCATGGCACGTACGGCCCGTTGCACACAGCGGTATTCGACTTGATAGAGATCAGTTTGGTGTTCTTTGCATGAGAATGATTTTGCGCTCAGGAAAAGTGGACATATTCACCTATGCATGTAAGATGGCTTAAATGAGATTGAGGGTGTCTTCTCACGAGCCGCCCACACTGGGGAATCCAAAATTCGCTCTTGAGGTTAACGTGGTAGGACCACGTTGGTAGTGCGTGTATTGCTCTCCGCACACCATAAATCCGTTGGATCAGCGGCAAGTAGGCCATTGCTTTCAGACTGCTGTATAATAGAGAAAGCGACGAGCTTTGGGTCGCAATGCATCTTAAGCTTACAAAGCTGAGAGGGCAACTCGAGCAAGTGCTCACATACTTCACATAACTTAGATTGCTATAGCGCAGTTCGAACAAATAGATTTCCGGTTGTCAAGCAGTGATGAATGAAATCGTGACTCCACATCATTGATCCGGTCACTGAATATGGTTTCTCGCCGTATTTTGCAACAAGAATCGGAGAAGCTTACGTACCACCAGGGATATACTGAGCATTCATGGACGTATCATGTAATGCTCATCGCTATATAGTTATTGTCGAGTGCTTATTCAGTCTACCGAAGGTCGAGGAGGCGGGTATAGGAAGTCGCCATGCTCAGCGCCGAGGGAGCAGTCAAGCATCTGTTTTGTAGCGTCCTACCTATTTGAGAAACCCAATTCAGTGAGTCGCCCTGTAGATGTCGATCGATGCAGCTCATGGATGGTAGATACTAACTTGACCCTGTGAGAAGCAGAGAGAAGAGACGGCACGTTTAAGCCCAGCAAAATATGTTTGAATTCTGGAGCTCGTTTTCCAGCATAGCTACTCGGAGTTACCCTCGTATTATGAATATTCGGTATCAATCTTTCCTTGCCGGTCATGGACCTACCCTGTGCGAATCCCCGTTTGCAAGAACAGTGGCCCTTCACGCTCACCGTTCGAGCATCTGGTATGCCATCACATATCTACCGACATTAATAGGCAGTGTGAAGAGAATAATGATAAGTTGTAAGCGACGTAACGGCCTTTCTCGATGAGTTTTCGTCAGAGAAGGGGGGTCGGGATGGTGGTATGCCGTCCAAGTCAATCGTCTGCCACTAGTTCTATGACATTGCTCGGCTTTCAACCGAGGATGTGGTAGCCTCACTCTAACCGTAGTATCCGGCAGATGCTCTTCACGTTTTGTCTAGCTGGATCGAACGTCTCCGAGGCGGCAGAACCACTGCCGTGCCGACTCGGCACTTTGGAGATGCCGGGTATGCACGGCGATTGACTAGTGAAGAAGCAGTTACTTTAGTTCAACGAGATCTGAGATGCAGGTTGACGCGTCAGTTGGAAGAGGTTGAGACGAAGCTTAAAGATGTGCCGGAATTCCGAGAACTGTCCTCTCAAAAATGCTCGACTCACAAAGCAATGGCTATGCTGAGACGTCCGATGCCGTGCCAGCTGGTGGGAGCGGATGTTGTTCGCACGGGCATGTGAAACAGTTGTTTCCATTGAAATCTTCCATTCGGCGCAAGAAAGAACAATTTGTGATGCCTACTGTAGATCCGTTTCAACAGCGGTCATCGTTGGCTCTTTCCCAATCTGGGACATGCGATGTTGTCTTGCTTCTGCCATCTAGTCTTTGTCGTGCGATGCAATTCTTGGTGAACAACAGAAATACCACAACACATCGAAGAGCCGCCAAACGAGCCGCCTGACGCGATCCTCGGACATGCTCAGAATCGAAGCAATGAATCTACAGAGCAATTTCAACGATGTATCGTAAACATCAGTAGAGTTACATTCGACTCCATGGACTCGGTTCGCACAGGCCACCTATTGTTCTAGTATACACATCTTCGAGTTCCACCGGATGCCACGTCCCGGAAATACGGCAGTCGACCGAAATCCAAGCGTCGATACTAGTCTTCATTCCCAAACAGATCGTTCGTCATCTCAGCCTGACTTGGACTTGTAGACGCATTGCGCAATCCACAGCGTGTTTGTAAATCACCTGTGCGGGACGAATCTTTCCCCTTGGAATCCATCATGTATGTGCAGGTCCACCAGCCCGCCAACTAGGCCTCTCCAGATGACACCATTGGAGACGCTTGATTCGGTCGTTCGACTAATCGATGAAGCAACTCCGTGCTTGATGGTGGTGGTTGAGGATTCAGCTATGCAAACATATGGCCGCGAGTGGCTCCGGAGTCCGCGGGCTCGACGCCGGATGTCGACTATCGTATGACAGTTTCCCGTTTTCTTCTTTGTCATCTCTAGTTACAAACGCAATATTAATCTATAAATCTCCTCCTCACTTTACCTTGGACCCTAGGCTATCTGTTTCCGATTCATTCTTTCGCCTGTATACTCAACTCTACTGCTTGATCTTCTCAGATGGAAATTCCATTGATGCCGTCTATACTGATGGAACACCACGAACGTTCTTCAAGAATGAGCAAGTTTTGCCAGTGTGCCCTTTCTTCAATTCACCTCACACAACTGCTCCAACCAAATAACTCAAAGGCATTGTTCACACGCTGAACGATTCATCATGGCACCCATGGATATCTGGGCAGCAATTACAAGGAAGGGAAAGCGGCCAATATTCTTGGAATTCCGTTCATCCACGAAATTAATCATGTTGATGGTATCAACAGCCGTATTCACTGTAAGCATTTTGCCTAATATAAAATGGATGACAAAATGTCGGCTGACTTTCAATCAACGTCAGGACATTTTCCCGTACGCCGTCATCGTTCCTATACTGCCGTTCGCTCTTATCAATCAGGCCGGTGTTTCCGAAGATAAAGGTAGCGTACTGCTAAATATCATCTGATTGATCACTTGTAATGCTAAAGTAGGACCCAGTTCAACTATGGACGTCGGTTTCCTTGGCGGCATTTGGTGCAGCCATTCTGATATCGGCTCGTAAGTTCACACAATGGAAGCAAGCTGCAGAAGCAACTGCTGTCATGACAACGTTAAGAAAGAATGAAAAAAAAAAACTGATATTCTATTCCTTCTCGTGAAGCAATCTGGGGTATACTTGCCGATAGGACCAACGATCGACGCACGCCGATGCTGGCTGGACTTGTGCTACTGGCTGCAGCTACCCTTTCTACTGTGCTTCATGAAGAATGTAGCTATGCTGATACTCGGCCGAATTTTCCAAGGTATGACTAGTGCTCTGACTTGGTCCGTCGGCCTGGCTCTCGTGGTTGATACTGTTCCAAGCGAGCGAATTGGCCAGGCTATGGGCTGGATTGGCATAGCGCTCAGCCTAGGCACGCTGACTTCCCCCCTACTAGGGGGCATCGTTTACGGCAAAGACGGATATTACGAGGTTTGGGCCATGTGTTTTGCTATCATTGCCGGAGACATTGTTCTGCGTTTATTGGTGATCGAAAAGAAGTACGCTGCAAAGTGGCTGAATCGGACAGATACCACATCGTCGCAAATGACACAAATCTCCAGCAACACCGAAGTCACAGAAGTGTCGACCACGGCTACTCGAACCGACATGGAAAATAAGTCTCCGCGAGCTCCAACCTGTGATGACGAAAGCCTCACGGCTAAGAACCCGCAGCCTTTGTCACTTGGTGAGATCATGGGACTGTTCAAGAGCCCTCGAATTCTTGCCGCGCTATGGGGCACCGTGGCCGAAGCTGTGGTTTTGTCCGCTTTTGACGGCACCTTGCCTATCCTCGTTGAAGGTCTTTTTGGTTGGGACTCGATTGGGACTGGCCTTATCTTCCTTCCTCTTGTTCTTCCTACCTGCCTTGGACCAGCTGTAGGACATCTCTGTGATCGCCATGGGCCAAGATGGCTATCCGCCTTCGGGTTCGGGCTGTATACTCCATTCTTAGTCTGTCTGCGATTCGTGACCGAAGACACCTTGCCTCAGAAAGTCCTCTTATGCGGACTGCTCACCGGGGTTGGAGTAGGGGTTTCATTCACCTTTGGTCCCGTAACTGCCGAGATCACCTACGCTGTAGAGGAACAATTCCGTGGCCACGGAGAGAAGCCTATTGCTCTTGCTTACGCATTGTACAATATCGCATTTTCGGTTGGAACCATGACGGGACCTCTGTTAGGTGGATTCATCCGTGAGACCGCAGGCTGGTCGACGGTGGGATGGAGCTTGGCCATCATTTCTGCTACCACATCCATCTTGTGTGCAACTTTCATTGGGGGTCCGCCATTGTGGCAGCGTCGACGATCAGTAATTGATGAAGATTCTGAAGGCTCAGTCAGCGCTTAGAGAGATATTCGGGTCAGCGACCAAAGAATATCATAATTGACATCGTTTTCTGGAAAAGTGCAAGCGCTGATACTGAAAAAAAAGTCGTGGTGTAGCATCCAATACCATAATGTCGTTGCCTGCCCAGGCCGAATCAGAACCAGCCTTAAATTCACGGGGTGGCCCACCGGAGTACTCCACCACAACCAACGTCCTTCATCTTCACACCAAGGTCATTCCTTCACTGACACCACCAACATTGAAGCACGCAAGCATCAGAACATCGAAATCTTAACTTATGCTCGCTGTTCAATGATTCTACACCGCTTCGGCGCACGAAAAAGTCAGGGACAGGATACCAACCCTCCAGAACAACACACCATGGCCTCAGATCAACAGCACATAGACAGCCTCCTAGAGCGCTACCTCATCCTGCTGGACGAGTACACCCATCTGCGGAAAGACCTCTCCAATCTGCAAACCAACATATTTCACGACATTGCGCGGGCCAATTTCTCGGGGGAGCGCGGCCAGAGGTTCGGGCAGGATCAGTATGACCAGAGGATGCAAGCTAATCGGCGGCTTGAGATACACCAAGATGGGGATGTTGTAAATTTCTCTATTGGGAAGAGAGTCGATGAAAAAACAGAAGAAACAGAAAAGGAAGTACAAGGAGAAGGGGAGGTCAAAGAAAAGATCTCATCTAGTGACATCGATGATGATCCAAAGACTGATAAACAAGAGAGAGTCAAGAGGAAAGGCCGAGATCCACTACGTTGGTTCGGCATTCTAACGCTCATGCCGCTGCGTACCGCGCAGAGTCACTCTATCGAGGTCATCGAAGAGGTTATCCCACGATTGGTATCTGTGGCGGCGGAAATGCAACACGTTGAGATTGAGGTGCGGAGGGCAAGGAAGAGGAGGGCCAAGGCTGAGTCGAAGAAGCATGTTTTAGATGCAGAGGCTGTTCAAACTTCTGCTTAGACTTGATTTGATGGTCAACTGTTAGAGTACACAAGGTCATTAAAATGCACATTGCATGTCCGAATGATATAGACCTCTGGATCAATTGAATTTAAGTTTTAATTCTAGGGCACTGCCAGTATTCCGTCCATTGCACTTTTGACATCGTCCATGGCTTCCCTGAGAAAGTCAGGTTCGGCGACACTCTTATTTATCTGCCCGACAATGCCGTTGATTGCGCTAATGGATTGTCTATACCGATTTCTCATGCCAGGAGTTGCACCAACGAGCAGGGTACAACACAGCTGCAGTACTGAAACTTGGAACTCTGCAACAGTGGGTGACTGCGTCTTCGTAGTGACATCCCAGGCTGCCACCGTAGTGATGAGACCCATCCACTCTTCCGGGGTGCCTGATGCCTCTTCCTCCGCCACTGAGAGGAGGATGCGAACAACTTCGATGCCTCGGGACGCGTGTTCATCCGTAGATTCTTCTGCAGAGAAATATAAGAGACTGGATAGATCTTTGGTTAGAATCTTCCACCCGTCGTTGCGGAGGAAGAGCTCTCGGCCCTGTTGCATGGTAATCAAGGCTTCTAGTCCGACCAATGTTGCCGATCTAAAATCCAGCTTTTCCGAGGAGCTGCCTTGATATAGTTCCATAAACATATCAGTCAGGCCAGTAGCTTCTTTTCGCAGCATTTCGTTATCATCTTCCCGTAGCCACAGTGCCAGTGCTCGAACAGCAGAGAGAATCAATGGATCTTCGTCGGCCGAGTTGGTCAATGAGTCCCACGCCAAAGTACGGTGAGAGCCAGTCGATGTTTGAGTGTTGGCAGACCGTGCGTCTGGATGCAATCCCATGGCGCCAGCAAATGTTGCGTCCCATCGATCGCGGAGATATTCGACCGTTACGGACATGGTTTCTGAGATACCCTTGCGCAGTTTCAGCAGGCTGTCTGGTGACATGGTGAATGTTTCCATAGAGTCATCTTCCAAGCATCTGACTAGATACCCGATGAACATGGAAATGACGTTGAACGCTGAGGCCAGCCTTCGTGAAAGCTTGGCGTAGTCTGGGTCGTTAAGCTGTTGCAGGAGTGTGGGGATGGACGAACGGATATCGATGAGCAACAGGTTAATTAGAAGATAGGCGAGCGGTTTGCCGTCCTTTGTGTTCTCTGTGAATAATAGTTTGGAGGCTTGCGTAGGGTACGCTTGGAGTATTGACGCTGCTGCGTTGGTGTAGGCTGACCTGACGGCCAAGTTTGGACGACTCGTCACTAGACTCTGGATGAATTCGACGATTGTCCTAAGCCATCGGGGGTGATGCGGTATTATCTGATGAAAAGGTTAGGATCTGAAGAGATTAGAAGTTTCTATTTTGACGAATCACATACGGCTTGATCTGCTTGGCGCAGAAAGGCCCCTAAAAACTCAAGAAGGGTCACGCCGTCAGTGCCCACGAATGCAGCAGTCAACGATTGTATCGTGTCAGCAACTTGACTCGCCAAGAAGTGTCTCTCGACAATAGATCCCATGCCATTCAGCCAAGCAAAGTGAAAGATGTCCAACAGGATGGGATGCGTTGGGGCAATTTCCGCCAAAGGGGTCACATCGTGCACTTCAACGAACGATTTGACTCCATCTGGTGTGCTGACGAGAGTGTGAAGCAATTGCAGTAATAAGTCTGTAGTTCCGCCGGAGCTGTTATATATCAATATGGGTCGTACTTTTCGGTCAGGATGTATAGCGTCGGTAAAGCTCACCTATACAAGACGGCCTTTACAAGCCCCGGTATTCTACCCGTAAACTTGTCTTCTGCCTTCAATGCTTCAGGCACTAATGCTGCAAAAGTGTGCATCACGGAGACAGAAATATCCAGCATCTCCTTGACATTCTTGCCTGAAGCCTGCGAGCCAGTCTTCATGAGTCTGTCAAGGAATCTTGGGGACACACTGGCCCACAGATCTTGGATGACGCTCTCATCTTGACGAAGCTCTGGTGTGTTGTCGAGGACAGATTTGAGAAGCGCCAGGCCGACAAATCGCTGTGTGTCATCTTTGGCTTCGAGAAGACCTTTTATCCTGGCTACAGTAGCAGCATCTGTAGCGTCGTTTCTTGGCGATGTTTTGGTGCTCTGTTCAGTTTCTGCGTCCATGTCCCGCGATGAGTGACGTCTACCACGTAATCCAGCTTGATGGTCTTACAAGATCTCAAATGAGGCTGAGAGTGAAGTAATTATTAAGATGAATCGCCTATCGGGGAGTTTTATTGCTTGAAATTTTGTCAGTGGTTATGTCTTCGAGCAAGAACTTGGAACGATGATATAAAAGTGACAGTCGGTCGTACAACAGATGAGTTTGTAGTGGGACGGCCTGTGGTGAGCCAATCAATGGCGGCGGATGAGTCCCTGGATTTGCTGGCAGCATGTCGTCCACAGCACGATTGGCACCAGACAGCCAAAGCTTGAGCACAGCCCAGGGCTGCACCGTCGCCGCCTCAGTGGATCTCAGCTCGCTAATCGCCCTAATCGCCACGGCTGCAGGCTCCGACCGCCTGAAGCTCCCACTCAAGCTCCCACTCTCCCAGCAACCTGTACCCGCCGAGTGGCCCCCGTCTCTGCCGTGTGTGCGCTGATGACGGAGCCAAGCCAAGTCTTGCGCCTGGTCCCTGTCCAAGCTGAGCTCCAACTCCTGGAGAATCCAGACGCTCGCATGTGGCCATTGCAACCTCTACATCCTCATCGCATAAGCCAGCTGTCGCAATCCCTCGCAGCTTCATCGTAAGCGGCCGCTAGAAGATGGGATGAGTCCCATCATGCCTGGAGCCGCCCAGAACGACCCTTTTGCTTCTGCCTCATCCTCGTCGCATTCACCACCCACAGCGCATACACCTCCTTCCACCGACGACCGAGACGAGGTTGACTTCCTTGCCGAGGACAGCGACAATGACGTCGCCGGTCAAGGCCATGTCCTCGATGACGACCCCTTTCGAGACGATTTGAACGCGCCGCTGTCTTTCAAACGCAAGCAGAAAACGTCAACGCTCTCTGGGCCATCTCGCTTCTTCTCCGCCTTGGCAGGATCACCATCACGACAGGATCACCATCGTTCGCCCCAGAGACCCCAGCGCCAATCGAACATTTTCGTCACGACGGACTCACCGCTCAGAAATCGCAATAGCAACATTAATCCTACCACAAAAGATGGCTTGTCTACCGATTGGTACACCGAGGGACCAGGACGTCGAGTCGGATACGAGGACATGACCGCCATTGATTGGATCTTTGAATACACAAAAGAGCGACAGCGCCTGCGCGTGCTATCGTCCAGCGCAAGTGGATTGATGGGCTATCTGCAGCATTTCATAGATGCCAGTCAAATCTGGATCATATTGGTCCTGACGGGCCTCCTGATTGGCGCGATTGCGGCCGGCATCAATGTCACGAGTGACTGGTTGGGAGACTTGAAGCTAGGGTTTTGCTCTAGTGGGCCGGAAGGCGGTCATTTCTACCTGAACAAGAGCTTCTGCTGCTATGGTTACGACCAGGGATCGAAATGCGCGGGCTGGAAGTATTGGGGTGAAGCTCTTGGTGTGCGAGCTGCTGGCGGCAAGTGGTTCATAGAGTACTTTTTCTACCTCCTCTTCTCTGTGAGTCTTCATTGATCGGCCCGAGCTGTCATCTCTGAAAATGTTCGACTAACAGGGCTTTTCAGACTACCTTAGCATACTGCGCTGCGCTTCTCGTGCAAGAGTACGCCATCTATGCCAAGCATAGCGGTATCCCGGAGATCAAAACAGTCCTTGGCGGCTTTGTCATAAGGAGACTTTTAGGCACATGGACACTTATCACGAAGTCAATAGGCTTGGTACGTTTTGCTTCCATAAATTTTTGGTTGGTATAAGGACCTAACGACGTTCTCAGGTACTGGCAGTAGCTTCTGGCATGTGGCTCGGAAAGGAAGGTCCGTTGGTACATGTCGCATGCTGTTGCGCGAATCTATTCATCAAGCTCTTCTCTAATATCAGAGATAATGAAGGTAAGCGGCTCAATGCGCAGCCGTTGAGGTTATCAGGTCTCTAACTTCACATGCTCAGCTCGAAAACGAGAGGTTCTGTCAGCGGCGGCGGCATCAGGAATTTCTGTGGCTTTCGGCTCGCCGATTGGCGGTGTCCTGTTCAGTCTTGAAGTACGTTTCCCTTGACTAGCGTGCTTCGGAGACGCATTCTAACGAGTAACAGCAACTGTCATATTACTTCCCCGACAAGACCATGTGGCAGAGCTTTGTATGCGCCATGACCGCTGCCGTCTGCTTGCAGGCGTTTGACCCCTTCCGGTCTGGCAAGTTGGTTCTGTACCAGACCAAGTACAGCGTGGACTGGCACGGGTTCGAGATAATCCCGTATGCCATTCTTGGTATCTTTGGTGTAAGTCACCCTGCTCCTCGCATTCACTCTCTTGGCGTCTGTCATCCAGCAAAGTATCATCTCGCTAACTTTTATATGACAAATCAGGGAGTCTATGGCGGCCTCTTTATTCGAGCCAACATGGCCGTAGCACGATGGAAGAAGGCACAGTCCTGGCTTCCCGGCCCGATCATCCAGGTCCTCGCCGTTGCCCTCCTCACCGCGCTCATCAACTATCCCAACTTCTACATGAAGGTGCAATCAACCGAGCTTGTATCCAGCTTATTCTCCGAATGCTCACGCGTTCTCGATGACCCAATTGGTCTGTGTCGTACCGGCACGGCCTCAGCCAAGACCATCCTCCTCCTCATCTTTGCCGCCGTGCTGGGCTTCTTCCTCGCCACCATCACCTTTGGACTACAGATCCCCGCCGGCATCATCCTCCCGTCTATGGCTGTCGGTGCGCTGACTGGCCGAGCAGTCGGCATCATCATGGAGATCTGGGTACACAACCACCCCAAGTTCTTCGTCTTCGCCTCTTGCGCCCCTGACGTGCCATGCATCACGCCCGGGACATACGCCATCATCGGAGCCTCAGCGGCCCTTGCGGGTGTAACGCGCATGACGGTGTCCATCGTCGTCATCATGTTCGAGCTCACAGGCGCGCTGACCTACGTGTTGCCCATCATGGTCGCTGTCATGATATCCAAATGGGTCGGCGATGCCTTTTCCCGGCGCGGCATCTACGAGTCCTGGATCCATTTCAACGAGTACCCCTTCCTCGACAACAGCGAGGAATCCCTCATCATCCCCGACGTGCCTGCCTCGCAAATCATGACGCGAATCGAGGATCTTGTCGTCCTCACCGCTACAGGACACACCATCTCCTCCCTCAATACCATCCTAGATATGCACGCGTACCGTGGCTTTCCCGTCATTTCTGACCCCCGCGATGCCATCCTCCTGGGATACATATCCCGCGCTGAACTCAGCTACAGCCTCCGCACGGCCACGCAGCCTCCGCGCTCCCTATCCCCCGAGTCAGAAGCCTTCTTCTCCCGTCAACCGCTCGCTGATCCGCGATCCACGCTCGATTTACGTCCCTGGATGGATCAAACACCACTCACGCTTCCTTCGCGCACGAATTTACACCTCCTCGTGTCTTATTTCCAGAAACTCGGTCTGCGATACGTTCTCTTCACGGATCGTGGAGCCTTGCAGGGCATTCTGACCAAGAAGGACGTTTGGTATGTTCTCAACGGGGCAGACGAGACGAGGCGTACCGGTGCGGCGGGGACTGCGGGTGAATCTAGGCGCGGGCTGGATGATGAGGCGCAAGGGGAGGAACAGGGTGAGGAGCACGGGTTGCTGAGAGGCGATAATGATGAGGCGAGTATATTATAGAGTGTGATAGATCTGATATTACTGTACATTTGTGCCTTGCGGGTGTAAATTTCAACATGACTGTTCGATACTCGTGCCATCCTGTAGTTAAGACTAGGCATTTACACCGATTGCATCGTTTGTTCACCAATTTCTTAGTTCATTCGAAGAGCATAGTGCAACTGCTCATTCTTTTCTCGATATCCGCTGTGCATTCAGGTATCTACAAAGTCATTTATTGCGTGAAAATACAACACATCACAGCACGCCATGATATGCATCCATTGCTTAATTCACAGGTACCGATCCAGTACGATATGAAAGACATTTGCCGCTGCCTAGTAAAATTACAAAACGCCCAATGCCTAATACTCAAAGTCGTCATCCACGGAAGGTCCCTTGTTCTTCGTCACGCTCTCCTGCTTGCGATACATCTCCGCAACTTGCCTACTGCTCGTCGCCTCATCAGGCTTCTTGTCATCACGGATCTTAATAAACCGCGGGAACCGAAGACTGATGCCCTTCTCGCCCGCCGGATCTACGCCTTCCTTGCTGCCTGCCTTGTACCGCGGGCTGAGGGTCAGATCGGCAGTCTTCACTTCCCAGACGTAGCGGGGCTCGAGCCACACGTCTGGCTGATGCTGTCCGCCCGAGGAGTGCGAGTAGAAGGGCTTGGGGCGGTCGATGACGATTTGGGATAGCTGCGCGTGGAGCTCCTCGAGGACTTGCTCTGAGAAACCTGTTCCGATGTTGCAGACTGTTTCGTAGGTATCTGTGGCGGGATTGTAGCAGGCGAGGAGGAAGGCACCGTAGACAGACGTGCGCTTTCCGCGCCCGTAGTATGCGCCCAGGACAACGAGGTCGAGCGAGTCACCTACGCCGGCGAGATAATCCTTCTTGACCTGGATTGAACGTATTAGGCATAGTCCAAACAAGAGGCAGAATCGAGTTGCGTGACAAAAAAAAAAATAATAAATAAATAAAAATAAAAAAATGGCAAACGTACCTTGAGCCAGTTTCGACTGCGCTTGCTTGGCTCATATCCACTCTCCGTGCCATCGAGCATCTTGACCATCAACCCCTCGCAAAATGCCTTGACACTCTCGTCAA
>AFRD01000438.1:0-29067 GCA_000222875.2 Periglandula ipomoeae IasaF13
TCTGCGTGAGATGTCTGGAAGGTTCTTTAGCGTAATATTGTGCGTAATCATGAACACTCTCTTTCGTTCTCTTCAAGGCACCAAGGTATTCGGTCTGATGTCGTGAAGATCGCGAGACTGTAATTTATTTATTTCACAGCATCGTCAAATGCCGCGTCTCAATTGGCACGCGTTACGATGAGACATCATCAACTCACGCCGAGCTGGTCCTCGACAACGATCATAGGCTCATCAGCCTTTCGAGACGAGTAAACTCATCGCGGAGCATTGTAAATATACCGTGGTATTTGAATGATCCAAAGTGTCTCTATTATGATGGCGCACCATAGTAGTTCTACCAGCTCAGCTAGCTAGCTCAATCACCGTAGTCAATGATCATGAATACCACCTCGGACCAGCCCAGCCAAATGTAATCTAATCAACCATCCATGTTCCCAGTATTCAACTTGTCAGTAAACCCACCGTTTCCAAGTCCTCAAAACCCCGTCAATTCAGCCATTGACTCTCCATAATCGACAAAACGTGACGTCCAAGCTCCACAGACTAATGCACCATCAGCACAATTTCGTCATCTCGCAAACTTGATTTCAGGGTAACACGCACTAGTTTGCCGATCCCCCTCTTTGATACCACCTTGGCTTGCCAGTGGTGTGGGGTGTCGGAGCTATCGGGTAAGCTATGCTACCCTGGACTTGAATTGAAGATGGAAAACGATTAGGCTTGGAAGTGTACGTCGGAGGACATTATTATAAGTGATTTTTTAATTCATTCTTCAAGATAGAGAAATACTGTGTTGAAAGGCAATATAAGCTTAAATTCCACGGTGGGTTGAACAGCATAAATAAGTAAATTGACTATCGACTTGACTTGACAAACTAATCACAATATACATCCACAACGCCAATCCGAAACAGATTAATCAAGTCCATACTCATCCCCCAAAGACCAGGTCTTCCACCCCAAACCCAAGCGGCACGAAAGCATCATTTCAATTCGTAATGTAGCATGCGCATACGGCATCGTGTATTCACCTTTCCAATTTAGCTATGGGCAATTTACAAGTCGGCGGGGCTTTGGCTTCGAGTCTTGCGCGCGGTTCTTCCCACTGGCGGCAGTTTCTTCTCCTTCTTGGGTTTGGCAGCCTTGGGTGACGAAGACGGCGGCTCGGCCGGTGCTGTGACGGGCTCTTGCTCTTTTGGCTGAGCTGGGGCGTCGTCAATCTTGGGTTTCTTCTCCAATGGGGCCGTGTTGGGCGCAGGTTGGTCCTCAGTCACGGGCTTTGCGGCTGCAGGAGGGACCACTTCGTCGAGTTTGCGCTTCTCGCCAACGTTGGAACCGTTTTCTTCCGCCGGCTTGGCAGGTTCATTGTTACTCAGAGGCTCAGGCCCTTTTGACGAGGAGCTCTCCGAGATGGGTGCGGGAGGGGCGACGGGTGCTGCAGCGGGAGCAGGAGCAGGAGCTGGCACGGAGTCCGACTGGGGACCAGTGTGAGTTACGGGGACTTCAGGTTTGTTCTCGGCTCTATCAACGTTGATAGCCCCATTAACTAATGAGTCCTTCGGTGCTGGTTCAGGCGCCTTTGAGATGACCGATTCCTTGAGGGGAAGTGGTTCGGGAGCGCTGGGCTTTGGCTCTTCGACCGTTTTAGGTGCTTCAATAGGTTTATCGCTTTCACGAGTCTCCTGCGGCGCAGATGTCACCGGTGCTGGTTTCGACTCCTGGACCCCAGTCAATACGACAGGCTCTTTGGGAAGTTCAGCTGCTTCGGTAGTTGGCTCGTCAGCAATCTTGAGCTCAGGGCGAGGCGTTCCTCCGGCTGGAGTTGAGTTGTTGAGAGGCGTTTGCGGGACAGATGTAACTTCCACCGGCTTAGGAGCACCAAGACTATGAGTCTGTCTGCCGGTGAAGCCGTTTAGTTTCTTGTCATCCAAGGCCGGCTCTGGCCTGTCGACAGGCTTGTCGACCGGCTTGTCCGTAGAATTCGCCTGGTCCCGCTCGATCATATGAGCTGGGGCTGATGGACAGACAGCGAGGAAAGGCTGGCCCGGCCCGACAGGAGGATGAGAGACATCCGGACCAGGCACTCCAACTATGCAAATCAATGTCAGCTCTTAGCCACCAACAAAAGATATTGGCGACCATAGTTGAAGTCAGCCGACGTCCGAGAACTGACAGCCAGTGCAAAAGACTGACGGGCCATTGAGGCGGCGCCTGTGGCTGGATTGCATCTAACGATCAAAGCGACTATGGTTTGACAAACGATGATATTATGCGACCAATGTTACTATGCTCTTACCTTTGTCGAATGTTGCTACGTTGGTGTCGGCCATGGTGGTGGAACGGACGCTGGTGGTTGGAAAGCTGGGATGACGTAAGGACGGTACTGGGAGCCCAGACAGGCGAGGCAAGGAACGTTGTCAGAGCTTGGGACTTTGCTCGGCGAGCTCTTATCAGGACGTGAAATGGAAGCTATCAGCAGCAGTACAGTGCAAGATCGTCGTGCTCATGTGTAAGAGAGGAGGCTTTGGATGTCGTTATCGGCAATTTGGGACGTAGTCGAGGATCAGACTGGGTTCAGTTGAGGAATACAAGTTTGAGAAGGGACAGAGAGAGAGACTGGACTGGTAAGTAGATTGGAGACACCCGGGCACTGGGAACTGGGACAAAAACGGGGAATGAGCGCAACAGCTTGAGCATCGGGGAGCTGGACAAGCCTGGGAACTGGGAACGTGGGTTGCGTTCTGTGAAGACGGGTTGCGATGGGGTTCCACAGACGGGATGCAGTCATATTCCTGTTATTCCGCGGCCTCTCCACGAACTTGGTCGACGTTACTCGCCGTAGTAGCTTGGCGGGCGAACTACTTAGGACAGAGCTCGTGCGAGGTACCTCTATATCCCAGCCGAGTCTGGAATACATCACTCCGAGGCGGCCTGCGATTGAGCTCAGCTCTGCTTGGATCCGGTGTGCCCATAAGCTCCTGGCAAGCACACTAGAGTCTGAGAGCGCCTGCACACAGCTCGACACCGGCAGACAAAGGGTGGCCAGCGGCCAGCGACCAGCCATTTGCCATGTTCCGCCAGTAGGACTGGCGTGCTGCTTGCATTGAGTTGGGGGCACGAGCAAGGAATAACCGTCATGGCAGTGGGTAGCGGGACAGTGCGGAGGCCGGGCATCGTCTGGTGGTGAAGCCATGCCGACTGAGAATCGGGACTGTGTGGCTTGGTGAAGACGGCAGATGCTGAGACAGTGTGTGTCGATACGATCGAAACGGTCCACCGAAAGAGGTGCAGCTGGGATACCGGCGCGATGCATTTGCGGGGAAGACAGAAGGCCAGTCGCCGAGATGGTCTAGTGGATGAGTTCCAGGGCTCAACAAGCTCAGTGACACGCTGCCCAAGTCGGTAGCGAGGCAGGCAGGTCGAAGCCAGCAGGGAAGCGCAAGGTCTGCTGGTGGGCCGCAAACATCAATGTCCACCAACTTCGTGCGCCACTGATGGCTGGCATGTCCCTACCATCCGGCGCACCCAATGACAAGCTGCGGATGCTGGATGGTATGGGAGGACGGATTCGACGCAGTTGGCAGTTGGCAGTGTACGAGCACGAGTTGGTGGCTGCCGTGATAGCTAAGGGTAGGGCAGTGGATGAGGACAGGTCAAAATGAGGACCTTCACTCGCCTAGGTTGGGAGCTCGCTCTCAGGAAAGGGCTGATGGCCATCAAAGCTTGCGTCTCGTCGTTCTGAAGTGGTTCACTCCGCTGCATGCTGCACCTTGATGCACGCAACCCTAGCCACAAAGGCACAAATTGCGTCTGCATGTTATGCTGCGTGCATGAGCGGCTAAAGCAGCACACACAGGAGTCAGGGAGGAGTGGTCAATCAGTGTTCGCGGACAGACGGGCGAACTGAGGCGGGTTACGTCTCATCACGATGTAGGATCGTCTGGAGAAGTTTTCCCTACAAGTGACAAAAGTGTCAGTACAAGAAAGCTCATTCTCTACAAACGAGAATTTACCTGCTCGAATCGCACTGCATAGGATGAGGACTCGAGAGTAGATGTTGATGACTATTATCGAGACAGAAATAGAATGACAACGAGCATCATCACGATCCGTCGGATGTTGGTGCCTGCAATCGATCAAAAGCTGTCGCTTCTGCCTTGACAAGATGCCAAGATGCCAAGCACTAGCATCCGGCAACAGCTGGCAGCTGCAAGTCTGCAGGCCCTGCACCAACTGTCCGCGCAGCGCCGCTCAGGGGCTCCAAGCTTTGAGCTTTGGATGAGTACCACCCAGCTTAGTCATCCATAATTTTTGGCTCGCTGCTCCACCGCGCGCCAGGTGCATCGTGACATGGTGGCCAGACAAAAGCAAGGAGGTCGATTTCCAGACTTGTGATCGCGACACCACAAGCCTCTTGTTCGACTTGACCACGCTCCTTTACCGTATTCACGGCGCATACCCTTCTGATCTTCTTCATAGCGCGTCGCATCTTAACTCTCGTCAATTCTATTTTCTTTTCTTCGCTTCTTCTCACTTGACTCTTCCACAATGGCTCCTGTCAAAGCTTCCAAGAACAAGTACTCGGTGATCCTGCCGACGTACAATGAGCGCCGAAATTTGCCCATCATTACGTGGTTGCTGAACCGTACTTTCACCGAGAAGTAAATTTCACCCTTGCGCCATCTGCAGAAAGCACGAAATGAATTGGATGAAAAATGCAGCTCAGCCAGACACTAACACTTGATCAATGAAGCAACCTCGACTGGGAACTCATCATCGTCGACGACGGCTCGCCCGACGGCACCCAAGAAGTCGCCAACCAGCTGGTCAAAGCCTACTCCCCTCATGTCGTCCTGAAGCCTCGCGCAGGCAAGCTCGGTCTCGGAACCGCCTACGTCCACGGCCTGCAATACACCACGGGCAACTTCGTCATCATCATGGACGCCGACTTCTCCCACCACCCCAAGTTCATCCCCCAGATGGTCGCGGTTCAGGAGAAGGGCAACTACGACATTGTCACGGGCACGCGATACGCCGGCAACGGAGGTGTCTTTGGCTGGGATCTCAAGCGCAAGTTCGTCAGTCGAGGCGCCAACCTGTTCGCCGACACGGTGCTGCGCCCTGGTGTCAGCGATCTGACCGGCAGCTTCCGATTATATAAGAAATCTGTTTTGGAGAAGGTGATTTCGAGCACGGAGAGCAAGGGGTACACGTTCCAGATGGAGATGATGGTTCGTGCCAAGGCAATGGGCTGCACGGTTGCCGAAGTGCCCATCTCGTTTGTGGACAGATTGTATGGCGAGAGTAAGCTGGGAGGTGATGAGATTGTCGAGTACGCCAAGGGCGTGTTCTCGCTGTGGTTGAAGGTTTAGAAGGGGCCGTTTGCAGACCGATAATGGGTGTGTATATCTAGAAGAAAGTAGCACGGAGGCTTAGTGGCCTGTGGCGAAGAAGACACCCGCAGAAAAATCTTTGTAATGAAGGAAACATGTTTCCAATAACCAATTAATAATACAGTCACAATTCCCACTAAGTATCAACTCCCAATCTACCAAACTAGCCCTCTCATCACGCCTTTACATGTTCCTCCCACCCGTAACCATGATAGTCTGACCAGAAACATACGAAAACAACGGACTCGCCACCGCCAAAATACTCCCCGCCGCCTCCGTCGCACTGCCCGGCCTCCTCAGCGGGATATCGGGAAACTGCTCCTGCCCAGCACTCTTCGAATCCTTCTGCTTCTGCGGAATCCCCAACTTGATCTTCTCTCCCCCGGGACCCTCCACAAACGCGCCCTCCTCCTTCGCAGCCGTCAACCGCGTCTGAATGTGTCCAAAAGCAACAGCATTAGCCCTCACGCCAAACTGCGGTCCCCATTCCTTGGCGATCGTCTTGGTGAAGCCTGTCACACCGGCCTTTGCCAACGAGTAATTGATCTGTCCTGCGTTTCCGTGGACGCCAGACGTGGACGATACGTTCACGATAGACCGGGGCTCGCCGTCCTTGACGCGGAAATAGGGAGCTGCCTCGCGCACGAGGTTGAATGGCGCGGTGCAGTGCAGCGTGATGATGGTATCCCATTGCTTATCGGTCATTTTGTGGATGACGCCGTCCCAGGTGTAGCCGGCGTTGTTGACGATGATGTGGATCTTGCCGTTGCCGAAGTCTGCGGCTTTTTGGATGAGTGTCTTGATGAAGGCTGGGGACATGATGTCTCCGGGTACGGAGAGGGCTTGGCCGCCTGATTTAACGATGGATTGGGCTACATCATCGCTTTTTTCTACGAGGGTCGTTTAGCTGGCTTTTCGAAAGGGATGCTTTTGAGGGATTGGGAAATTGGAGAGGGTGACATACTGGCGTCAATGTCGGAGACAATTACTTTGGCGCCCTCATTGGCAAATAATCGAGCCGTCTCGGCGCCGATTCCCTGGCCGCTGCCGGTGATGATGGCGACCTGGTTGGCGAGCAGGCCCTTGGGGTAGTTGAGGTGGTTGGAGAGTTGGGAGACGCGGTCAGACATGGTGAGGGGCGTTGAAGTGTGATCACTTCGAGATTAGAGTGCTATATTCGTTGGGGGTATATGAATGAAATGGAGGATTGGCGCGAAGGCAAGTGAAGCTGCTTTATGGTGCTTGTCGTTCGGCCCAGTTGCTGTGATGGGTTGTGTAAGTGCCGAGGCTAAATGGGGAGCTTCGGGCGGCCCCGCATTGTGTTGCGCGTTGGGGACTGGATGGGGATGGGAACGGTCAATTGCAACCAGACGAGGGATGGATAATACGAAAATGGAAATTTGTAGGTGAAACCTGAAAAGTTTACTCTGCTTGACAGTCAATTGATGAGTATTCCGCCACGCGAGATTCACATCCTCTTGTTCTGGTTGCTCCTAAAGGATTATTCGGGCATCTGGCCTGAACTCCGTCCGATGCGACAACAAGAAATGCGCACCGATCGGGACCAAGATCCGTGTCCGCGGATTTAACCCGGCCACTATAAATGCAACATGTGGCTGGCAAAAATGTCCGATCTTACATCAGAAGAGATGTGGCAATAATCTTGCCCATTTTTATTTGTTATCATTTTTCTTTTAGTACAAATCTGTGCGATGTCTCGATGTTTCTTGACGGGTTTCCTTGTGGTGTACTTTTGATGTGATTTCGATGAAGGTCGTATTGATGGTATTCGATACAGACACTGGCCCTTCAACGGAGAAAAAGTGATTCTTCGCGACGCTAAATATCTGCATTCGAGAAAAAGTGCGTCTCGTACTTTTCGTGTTGTCCGGCTATGCATTTTCCTATATAAATAATCTTGCGGATCGTGGCGTGCATCATGAACCAATGAGGATGGGTCAGATGCCTGTAACCCGTCAGCGAGTTCTCACGGACAAACGTTTTTATGAACATACTCGCCATGAACAAATCGGATAAAGAGATTCTTTTTTACAAGCCGTCAGCTCAGTGATGCCAACTCTGAGAAATCGTTGTCGGTTGCATTGTATTGTTCTCAGCCCAATCGACAATCTACCAATTTAAGCACCTCTCTCCCAGCCCTTCCCTGAAACACATTCAACTCACACATCTACCATAACCCCAAGAACTACACATAATCCCATAATATGGACGTCAAAAAACTCTCTTCTCTCGCTGCCACCTCTGCTGAGGACGCAATCAAATCTCAAGTCCTCCAATCCGTCCTCTCCAACCCCCCATTCGTAACCCTTCCCGGATCCATGAACATCCGCGACATCGGCGCATGCACACCAGAATACATAAAACCAGGCATCATATATCGCTCCGGAACTCTGGACTACATCCCCGAAGCCAGTCGGCCTCAGCTGCGCTCCGACCTTGGCATATCCAACATCTTCGATTTCCGTCGCAGAGACGAGGTCAAGAAGCCACTATGCAACGTCGATGGCATCACCGTGATTTCCTGCCCTTTCAAAGATGGAGCAGTGGAAAACGTACCCGTTGATCTGAAATATTTCGTAGTCGATGACGGAAACTATGCGACGAAGGGATACAGAGATATGTACGAACTCATTCTGGAGGGGTATACTACTGGGTACAGAAAGGTCTTTGATGCATTAAAGACTGTAGAGCCAGACAAGGCTGTTTTATTTCACTGCACAGGTACGATCGGCCTCAAGAAACACTGATGGATGAAGCTAAGATTTGATAGGTGGAAAGGACCGCACAGGCGTCATGAGCGCACTCATACTGGATCTCATGGGTGTTCCCATCCCGACAATTGCAGAGGAGTACGTGCTCACGAGAATTGGCGTCGAGCCGTACCGGGAGAAGATGCTCCCTGCTGCGATTCTCGGCTTTATAGAGAATCACGAGAGAGGTGGTGATAAAAATCCCCTGGATGTGGCAGAGGGGATGAAAATTCCTGGCATGAGGGAGGTTTTGAGCATGTACACTGAGGTCATGGTGGATTTCATGCAGCGGCTGAAGGAGAAATATGGTGGTGCGGAGGGATATATGACCAAAGAGCTTGGATTTGCAGAGTCTGACATTCAACTAATACGGGAGAATCTGAGGCCATAGACCAGGAAAAGAAATAAATAAGCGGACGGCTTCTTGAAAGAAACTTTCGTTGATTATAAGCGTCTAGAGCTTGAAATCCGCATTGATCTTCTCCCAACCCGCTGATGATTCGTCCATGCTGGCGACTCGCTCCGCTAGTTTCATCTTGAGATTGCGATGCTTCTCGGTACAAAGTTCGTACATGGTTGATAGGTTGAACAGTAGCGTGTGAGAAGAGAATCCTGACTGGACGAGGCTTTCGAGGATCTCACGGCCCTGAAAGGAGGTTAGTTGCCGTTTGGAAAAAGGAAATGGGATGATAAAATGACAAACAAACCTCTGGCATCCGACCCAGGTACAACAAGCACACAGCTGTGTTCACACCGACCATCTCATCACCAGCCAGATCTTCCTTCAACTCCGACCACTTCCCCAAGGCCGTCTCATACTCACCATCAGCCATATCGCATAACGCCAGTACCAATTTCTCCGTTTCAGCCGTATCCTTGGAACACTGAGCAGCACACCCTCGCGCTTTCTCAACATCGCCCAGATGTAGCCATAGCAAAGCCTTGGATAGACCAATCTTGCCGTCTCCCCGATCTCGCAGGCTATCCAAGTGGTGTGCTGCGCCGGACAAATCGTCCATGTCAATGAGGGCACCAGCCACTTTGATACCCAGCTCATGGAGACGCGCTTTCCACATTTCGCTAGCCGAGTTGTCATGCTGAGCAGCAGCCTTGCTCACATGGTCTCGCGCTTCCCTCGCCAGATCATGATAGCTCATGACAGCTCGACGGGGATCGCCGAAACCGAGCGCCTGGAGACGGACATTGAGTACTCGCAAATCCCAGGGAACAAGATTTTGGCCCGTCTTATCGTCAACATAGACTCGTGGATTGCTGAGATCCTTCAGCGCCTTCACCTCTTGAGCTGCCAGCGGAGTTGCATCAATCAGCGTTAGGCACACAAGTCTGGTGTACAACAGGTCAAAAATCCGCCTGGAATCAGTCGGGTCTACGGCTCCGTGGGCGCCGGACGCTGTGAGCTCTTGGACCGCCGCAATGGCGGCGGCGCGAAAGTGGCCATTTGCGACCAGTTGCTCTAGTGGTGCGGACGGATCAGGCTGCTTGGGTGAGTTGCGGAAGGCAACGGGGACATTGAGTGGTGTGAGAGGGTGGTAGATTTCGGGACGAAGGAGGAACGAAAAGTCCTTGGGGCGAGTCTCTCCTACTTGCGGGATAGGCGAGCTTGTAGATTGGCGGGCTTGTGAGGCTGCGCGATGTGGGAGTTGAGCGCCGAGGCGTTGAGGCTCTGGTGTTGAAGGGGTGCTCAATGGGTCACTGGGATGGTTAGCTGGGACGTGTATGAGGATAAAGATGCGTGCGAACGGACTCATCTACGTCGAGAGGCCCTTTAGTAGAGGACCGCGGTCGTGAAGCTGTGAGGTATTAGTTGGATGATGGCTGGATGAAGATACTGAGAGCGGCGATGCTGAATCTCGATTTGTGCATTCAACGGCGGCTGCGGGCGGAGGGGCAGGAAATGTGAACTCACATCGTGAGACCGAAGACTTGTTCTTAGTGTGGCCGCCCGGGGCGCCTCTTTCGGATAGACTCATGATGATAGCATCTGCACTCATCAGGTGCTGAGATGATGTGTTGTCTGGTTGAATTGACCCTTTATGGTGGATGATGCGTGAGGTCTCGCGCTGGGCCGTCGAGGATCCACTATTTACAACCCCAGAGCAATGGTCAGTGAGTGGGTGAGTGTCATGGCTTGTTCACCTATTGCACAACGGCCGTCTGGTGATCATGACATTCGCGAGTATTGGGTATAGTGTTTACTTTTAAAAATTTGCGAAAAGTCTGTTTGTGCAAAACTTTGTTGAATATGCGTCTCACTCAAGGCAGCTTCGGGTTAGCAGCATGTCTCAAAATGGGAACCCTTCCGACTCAATTCGAGTCGACATATGCGGCGATCAATGTTATGTGATCTGTTGCCTGAGCTTCATTAGAAACTAATCATTGCATTTTATCACTCTTATAATATTGCGACAGCTCGGGTGCTCTTTTTCTTGCAGCCCTATATATACAGTTTGGGATATGTCATGAGCCCTGCAAAAGGTGATCTGGTGATTGCTACACTCACAACCCGTATTCTGCCATGCTCTGTTATTTCATGTTGCAAAAAGCACTAAATTCTGTGCGATAGTGCTTCCTGAATCATCAAAATAACCTGTGAACTTGACAAGCTTATCGACATCATCCCCGAGTACAAACAAGATCACATTCATACTCTGGCCCAAAAATTCAAAACAGGTTGCTGACTACGCCATTTAGCCTCAGCCCGTCGCTCATGCTCTGCTAACTTGTCTCGAAGAAACTGAATCCAACTTTCCAATCCATGTCGATCGATATGCTGGTCGACTTCTGACCACTCCCAGGTATGCACAATTTCCTCTCGGAAAACGGCGTATGGATAGAGTATCTCACTATTGAAGTACTCGTAAGGGGCGATATCAAGACCGGAAACTTGATAATACTCCAGTTCTTGTCGCGCGCTCAGGACTGGATGGCCAGCTCGAAGACGAACTTTGTTGTTGATGAGCGAAATTTGCATTGGGCCAGCCCCCTTCCGGGTGGCGTGACGCCGGGCTCTTTTGATGGTCTCATATGGGCAAGCATCAGCAGAGATGAAAGCGGTTTAAACTTCCGTTTGATTACTTGCATGTAAACGTAACATCTCATGGCGGACGTCATTGGTCTTCAGTGGATCGCTGTCCACAGTCAGAATATCCCCGGTGTCCTCGTTTACCCTAGCTTGGGAATACCTGTCCATGACACGTAATGCGCCTTTGGCTCCCAATGGCAGGTCAGGGTCATCCGTCGTTCTCAGCCAGGGCGGCATCCAGGCATGTAAACGCTCCCCGTCCAGAAAGAACGAATTCAGCTGCGTTGGAGAGGGACCAAGGAGGTAACGAAATTTGTCCCTAGAGCTTGTCATTACTGGAGTTGAGGAAGCCATTTGTGCGAGTACTGCTTGGAAAAGTGAGAAATCGATAGGGAAGTGACTACTACTCAGGGAGATGGATGACAAGTGGGAGTTGCTTGCGGCGAAGGCTTGAGAGGTGACTCAATGGTTGATCAACGTCAACAGAACTGATATAGCAACTCAAGTTCTCGTTGGGCGAACCGCAATAGCTGAATGCCTGGAAGCTCGATCGGTTTTCACGGACCTCCAATCTTTGAAGCGGCATCGTGGATGGTCGATGTGGATTTGGAGGATACCTCTGTCCGGACGGGTGCTGTGGAGGAGATCAGGCAGCGATGCATGCCTGATTGGCCCTTCAATTTGACCTCGTGCTACTTATATATGACTTCTTGCATCAATCGGCCGTGCGAACCTTGCAAGTTGTTGATGTAATGAACAATGTAAAAATCGCTTGAGCGTTTTGTTCAAATCTGTCCCGAAATCTTGCTCAACTAGTGTAGCCAAAAACATTGGAGCTTCATACCTAGCGATCTAATGTACCACTAAATTCGGGTCAGCGACCGAAAGAAACTTGGAAAAGGTGGAAATCTCAATCGCACCATTGAGTGTTTCTAGCATACATCATATAGTCAGTAGTGAGAAAGACGATCTTCCCATCGTCGTAAGATAACCTTTCGAGCCATGATCTTGCGGTCCAGTAATGCTAGCAGTGAGGCCCAGCTCACTTGAAACCCGGATGACAAATACGCCTGCGAAATTTCCTTTTTGCTGGTCATTGTGGGATATGGAAGCAATACTGCGACCAACGACGAATTGAAGAAGACCGAGGCGAAACAGTCGGTGGAGCGAAGGGAAGTTAGGTCGCACACAAGACAATTTGATTGACTGCAGAGATGACTGACTAACATCGGTGACTCCAAGTGTAAACTTGCGAAACAGCGTCGTCTTATCTTCAGCTATTTGATGACTTGTCGGCGTGGTTGCATCTGCAGACGGGGAATGTGACAGAGCAATGTCTCGGGCCAGAAATGGCAAGCTGCGTTTGGCGTGGCTAAGCTGAATTACCTGGTTTGCTCCGATTGATTCCTTGAAAAGCCTAATTTTATAGACAGCAAAGCTTTTCCTTAGCTATCTATCACCTTGTCGGAAGATTTCTGTTTGTTTAGCTTGACTGCAGATGTGCTTCCCCCTTCGGACAAACGATTACAGAAATGTCTGCCTACGCGCGCGCGCTATGTCGTGTCATGCAAGCCATGTCGTACAGTCACGGCTGTGTGTGAGAGCCTCTTTTACCCTTTTATGCTCCGACATCAGGCTTCAAAACATATGGCGCATGCGGAAGATTTCTTGTTGATATGACACTGCGACATGCAGGCTTTGTGCCACGAACATGGGGACCGTTGTCAAACATGAAGCCCTAAAATCAATGCTGAGGGCCTTCTATAGCCAGCTGCAAACCCACACAGCAACAAGTTGCTGAAACGAATAAGAACAAACTGTTTTCGCCTCCAACGAGCGGCACAAAGCTCGTCCCCGATGTCGTATGTGTGAAAGCCTCGTCGGCGAAACAGCCCTATTTTGACCAATTCTTTGCGCAATTTGCCTTGAGACTCTAGGATCTAGTATCTCGCCTTCAAAAAATGAGAGTTTGTCTTCTACAGTCGGCTCAATCGAGCCGTCATGTCCTACAGCGAGACGATGGCGTTCCAGGCCCCAGCCGCTTTATACACCAGCACTCGTTTCATCAGCGGTTCATCGGTAAAAGTACAGCCCAAGAACAAATTGACGCGGCGATAGCCGAAAAGTTCGACCTTTACATGAACTTCATGTGGGGACTGCCAGAAGACGACTTCGCTGGCCTCGAAGCAATCGAGTACCTGGAATCGACGGGGGTGCCGTTCATTGGGATTATAAGTCGTGTCTTGCGAAGAACTACCGCCAACTTCTACGAGCTCGCCAAAGCTAACGGTAGCCCTTGAGTACCTGATACCAACCAAAGTGCTTTTCCTGTCGTTGTAAGATGGGCAAAAACGAATACAGGACAAAACCATATCCCCAAGACTGTTTGCTTTACGGCTGACGATGTCAATAAGGCTGTCACTGAGCTGTGTTGTAAGCTCAATTCACACCGAGAGAGTGCGTTGAGACGCGCCTCACCTGCGACGCCGCCGCCGCTGGACAATATTCCAGCAAGCGATATACTCGTACACCACTTTGAGCCAGGGGCTGACTACTCTGTCGTAATCATCGAGTTCGGGTTGACCCCGATAGCTCTGAATCCCGCTATGTATCAGTCCACGTTTGACACTGGTTCGAAAATGTCGGTGACTTTGGTATCTCGGACCAAAAATCAATCCCTTTTTGACATGCTTCAAAGAGTAGCCGTGGAAGCATACGAGGTTAGCGGTCAGATTGGTGCGCTATGGGGGACCGTAGATATTCGCATCAAACAAGATTATACACCAATCGTAATGGAAGTGAAGCCGATGCCCGCGCTGTTTTTACCCGAGGGCCATCAGTCGGATGATGTGGTGATTGAGTGCAGCTTGCCGGGGGGTCACCAAGCACTACTCAACATTGCGATTGCCTCATATCGCATGCGTGCAGACAAGCCTGAAAGATCCCAAGAGGACAAACTGAGCTCGGCGTATGATCTATTCGCGGATGACTACGAGGCTGAGTCTTCCAAGTTTAGTGCAGCAGAGCAAGTGATAACACGTCTAGTCTCGCAGTTCGACTTTCAAGGGAGTTTGCTCGATGTCGGCTGTGGCACAGGGATTGTTGGTCGAATTATCCAGCACAACACTAAGGAAAACGGGCATTCTAGGCCCGATGGCAAAAAAGGGCGATATGTTGGAGTCGACATCTCTGCAAAAATGGCAGACATGTGCCTGAATTCAGGGTACGATGATGTTCTCGTGGGACCGATGCAAGAAATGCTGCCGAATGTCACGGGGGAGTTTGACCATGTCGTCTGTTATGGAGCCATTCAATTCGTTTCCGGTTTTGAAGTACACTTGGTATTATGTCGCTTCTTTCAAACTGCTCAGATGTCCATCACCATTGGCGTGGACGAGGATTCGGATGATCTACACGCTGATGACGAAGACACGGAATCACCGTGGAATGGAGTGGCGACGGCCAACCATGTGCAGAGTGTGAAAGATTTCGGCGTGCCCCATGGATGGGCTCTGGAGCATACTGAGCGTGTATTTGGGTGGAGCGATTCTGATACTGGAAATGATGTGTTTACGAGTATCTTCCGATATGAGCGAGTTGCTTCAGAGGCTCTCTGCTCCTCTGGCTAACAATTACAGGGCTGGCTCAGTACAGGAGTGAACGATGTGTTGTATCATCAAACAATGTGCTTTAAAGCTCGTTACCACATAGAGAACGTTGTGAAAGTGATCCCGACAACAAATAACAGACTGTTCACTATAGTTGACTTCGTCACGTTGAAGAGCAGGATACCTCGATCAGTCCCGAAATGAAGGAGGCAAGAATGCTTGTGACTATTGCGCACAAGATCCGGCGTCGGCTGTTGTAGCACAGACATATATGGAGCATTAGAAGCAACCACTGGCCAAGGGGTGCGCACCCCCAGCCACCTTTGCTTTCAACAACTCTTAAGCGACAGCTGGCATCAGTTGTCTGCCAGCCGTTGACAGTCCAAGTGACGGCTGCCATTCACATCCTCCACACCATGTGCAACGAAGGAAGATCCTCACGGAAGCGGCGAAGAACTGATCAAGAAACAAGAATGGCCCCCAGGGCTTCGCCACACAATGGTTATCCCCCTGCAGGGAAAGAAGAAGTCGTTTTCGCTCCTGACGGAGACTTGCGTCTGATTGTTGGGCCTGAAGAACAGGCCATTCGAGTCGATACATGACTGCTCGATCGATTCTGCCCGAAGCTGGACATCCACGTCGAGGAACTCCCAGTGAAATTAGAGGACAATCCCACAATCAATTTTGTGCTCAAACTTCCGGACGACAGCGTCACGGCATGACGATTGCTGTGTGGCATTATGTATGGCATGCCGGTACAGTATCCTGAAACAAAGGGGCAAGCGTTGTTCGATCTCGCTCTTCTAGCACACAAGTGGCAATGCGCCGACCGACTTCTGTATGGTGCAGAGTACTACCTTGCGGACATCGACTGCGCCAATGGTATTCACGACATCTGGCGAGCATTACTGGCTGCATACTTGCTTGGAAACTCGAAGTATTTCCAGCGTCTCAGCCACAAAATGGCTGTCAAACATCGTGGTTCTTTTTTGACGTTTGCGAAATGCTGTCCGTTTGAATATCTGGGACTCAGACTGTGCTGTAAGTAGGCTACCCTTGTGGCTTTTTGGACTTTTGATACTGATAGAATTGATATATAGATGCACTGGAAGAGAAGAGAGCGAGAGAAGAGAAAGATTATCCCAACCGTACCATCTGCCTGGATTGCTTCAAGAATGCCGAACACAGCTTTGAACCGAACCGAAAGTGTACACCATGCATGTCCACGAAGTAAGCCGGAAAGGCAGTGGAATACTCAAACATACATTTAATCGAGGGATAATCCTCGATCACGAAGTTGAGAATCCTCATTGCCTCGACGACCTTCAAACAAAGGATCAAACGCCTTGTTCCGAAGCGCTCACATGTTTCAAACTTCTCATATCCCAACTCCATTAGGGGTGCGTTGTCGCCCGCCAGCTGGTGCATTTATCGCGATAAAGGGCAGTACGGGGCAACGTTTTTCTTTGATATCAAAAATAGAATCGGGTTTCTTGTATGTGTACAAAGGGGCTTGGAAAAGCAGTATGGATCAGCCAAAAAAAAATAAAAAATAAAAAAAATTGGTGTGCTCGTCATTCTTTTCCATGACGAATAGATAGATGGTCCGAAAGAGCGTTGCTAATGCAGCAATACGAAAGCATCGAGAACTGGAGTACCTGAATGACTGTATCCTACGACATTGAATGCAAAGTGCTCTGTCTGGATTCGATTGTGATATGATTGCTGGTCTGCATCGAAGTCAGGCTTACTGAAATCAGTGGTAAAACGTATTTAGCCAGACCCAGGTACAACATGCCAAGAGAAGATATCCTTGTTGAAATACACTATACTATAAATCTACATACTCTAATATGTTTTAATATATTAGAATATAGAGAATATATTAAAATATAAAAGTGTATCAATATATATATCAATTTCCCCAAGCATATGCGGCAGCATCTGGCTAATCTTGGGACATTGAGGTTGTGAAATAGGTAGTTATGACCCCACCACTGCAGTGTGGAAAGAGATCAGCATCGTATTTGCCCGGCTGTGCTATTCGCGATGCCGGCGAATGACTCACCGGAAGACAACTGTAAGTACAGCGGGAGTGGCGCTGGCTAAGATGCATTCAAAGACCAATTACGTCGTGTCAAATACCTGAAATGCAATGGTGCGAAGGTGAGCCAATACGAGTTACAAGCTTACACGCAGACACCATTGTATCTCCACTCAAATGCAAGAATGGACGGCATTTAAAGAACGTGAAAAAGCACAACGTCGCACATGGAGCTCAAATTCTTGATCTGAGAAAATTCCCAATCCGTGATTCTCGTCCGTCGCTGCCTTGAAAATAGCAAGCATGCTCCTCACGCCCGCACAAATCGTCCAACGCATCGAGTACGACCCGAATGGCGTCGAACGTCTCGCGACACGCAACCTCACAAATGTACTCGAAATCGTAGAGCCAGATCCAACTTGGCCGCAGCAATTCCAAGAAATTAAAACACGCATGAAGGCTGTCCTTGGCGACACGGCGCTCGCCATATCCCACGTAGGCTCAACCAGTGTACCTGGTCTCCCCGCCAAGGGCATCATCGACATTGATCTCACGGTCAAAGACATCCTCGACGAGGATTCTTACGTCGGGCCCTTGCAATCCATCGGCTTCACATTCTTGTTTCGCGAGCGAGCATGGCACGAACACCGATTTTTTGGACTGGGAAGAGAACCCACGCCTGTGAATCTGCATGTCTTTGGACCTGATTGTCCTGAGGTGGAAAGGCATCGCATCTTTAGAGAGTGGCTCGTTGAGCATCCTGAGGATAGAGAGCGGTATGCTGAGATTAAGAGGATTTCTGCAAAGCAGTCGCGCGAAGCGGGCGAGACGGTCATGGATTATAACAATAGAAAGGAAAAGGTTTTGCAGGAGATTTTGGATAATGCATTTCGGGCGTTGGGATACATTGAGTGATTAGAACAGTCATCGAGGCTGAATGGTAAGAATCGGGCTGGATATCGGTTCAAGATGACAAAAATACAGATTGATCGTCTAATTCTAGAATGTTATGCGAACAACTTTGTCAATTCTAAGGCTTTGTCCATGTTGCGCCCCCATCAGAACGGTGGCCTTGATTGAGGCTTGCACAGCGTCGAATAATTGAATAGTGAATCGACGGCAGAGGTACTGCTCTGCGCTGAATTACCTTGGCGATAAGCCTCGGTCGTGATGTTGCTACAAGAAGTCTCAAACACTCCGTCTTCTTGAGCTCCAGATCGTGGTACAATCCGTTTATCGTATCAATGCTGACTGGGTGTGCAACGTGCTGGAGAGGAAAATGCGGGGGCAGCGAGATGAAACGCGGGGCAAGGGCGGGATGGCGCAGGGGAAAAGGATGGATGGATGGACTGACTCCAATTTCTTTCACTTGTTGGGATTCGACGGAGTTGCTTCCCCGGCAGTAAACTCAAACAAGATCAGTCGGCTCATAGAAACAAAGCTATTGTATGTGCGTGTGTGCGCCTCAACAGGCAGGCCAGGTCACGCAGCACTTGGCGATGCATCTCCGACCCCAACGTGAAACCATCGCGACCAGATCCTCCGAAAGCCACCAACAAATTCCAGCACGCGTTGCTGCCGCGTGATAGCCTGTCATGAGTGCATCATTCGTCCCATTTCGGCAATTCTGTCTGAGCCTGTCGGTCAAGATCGCCCATTTTTGCTTCTTATCCGTCTTGGCCCAATTTCCCCCACGGCAGCCACTTGCTCGCCCACCGTCCGCTTTATTTCCACCATGACAGCGATCTGGCACTTTGACGCGCAATCCGGGGTGTGCATCGCAGTGACAACTGGGACAGGGTGCCGCCCCAACTCCATCTCGGCCGATGAGGTATCACGCGCGAGCCCACAGACAGGGACGGAGCAGTAGATGAGGAACCACGCCATGCATAATCGATGCATCATATCGTATCGTATCGTGCCGCACCGTATCATATCGTGACTGTGTTTGTGTCTGTGTTTTATGTAGTAGAGCGGTTGTTGCTTTGACGATGCATGAAGACCAAAGTCAAATCAAATCCCAGATTCCCCGTCGCGCCTTCCTCGTCCTCCCTCCTTGTGTTAAATCGACCGTCCACCCTTCCCCTCACCACCCCTCGACTATTTTGCTTGGCTTCCCCCCTCTTATCGTCGGGTTCGAGATATTGTCCCCTGTCTTGGTCTCACGTGTCTGTTTTCGTAACGTAGCATTCTTTTCTTTCTTGTCTTTGTCGTTCCTCACTTCAGGATATTTTATACTTCTTGGAGTTCCAACAGCGGGGAACAGAGCCTCTGGTTGTCACTCGTTTCATCTGGCTGTAGTTCAAGCGGCCATAAGTCACAGATTTTACCATTTTGCGGACATTCAAACACTTCTCGCAAAGCATACGCATGGATACATCCCATCAAGAACCTGTTATTTTTTGGAGCGATTCGTTTTGGGTGCGCCGCTTGGCTGCGTAGGAATCATGGTCTTTCCGGCGACTAGCCGCAGCCGCGCTCCTTTCACTGCCCGCCGTCAACGCCTTGTCATCAACGACTGGGATTGCTGCTCTCGCAAACCGTCTTTTCCCCGAGCAAGGCGACACCTTTGAATTCAAATTGACCTCAAAGAACGAGAATTGGTCCCGCTGGAATCCGCCCGTCAACGACAACTACACCGTGAAAGCGGGCAAGGACGGAAAGATCCTTGTTGAGGGTACGACGCTGAATGCGCTTGCTAGGGGGTGAGTTCACATGTTGCCGCCCACGTTTCTGGGTTACGTCCCGTGTCGATCGTGCAACCCTGGAGAGAAAAATATCCCCAATGTCTTGGTTTTATCTGGAGACGAAAGTCAGTCTCATTGATTGCTAATTCCGAGCTCAGGTTGCGACACTACGCCAGCGAGGTTCTGCAAATGGACCACTTTTTTTTTACGGATACATACAAGAAGGCACCCAAGACACTGCCTGCGCCAGCTGAAGACCTGAAAGAGCAAAGTGTTGTGCCTTAGAGATATAATCTCAACACGGGTAAGCATGCCACGTCTCCTGCGCGGTATTTGGAACTTTGGCTGACGTGGTGGACGACGAAATAAGTTACCTTCTCATACACATTCGCTTGGTATCAATGGGAAGATTGGGAAAAGTTCCTTGATTGGGCCGCCCTGCGAGGTGTCAATCTGCAGTTCGCATGGGTTGGATATGAGAAGATTTTCCTCGACAACTTCAAGGAGCTAGGCCTTTCAGAGAAGGACATTTTGCCCTTCTTCAGTGGCCCGGCTTTCCAATCATGGAACCGCTTTGGCAACATTCAAGGCTCCTGGGGAGGCAAAGGTGACTTGCCTCTCAAATTCATCGACGAGCAGTTTGACCTGCAAAAGAAAATTGTAGCTCGAATGGTGGAACTCGGCATCACTCCCGTCCTGCCCGCCTTCCCGGGATTCGTCCCCAGTACCATCAAAAAGGTCCGACCCGACGCCCAATTGACAGTATCACCTAACTGGTTTGCCCCAGCACCCGATAAGTACACTCGCGACTTATTCCTTAGCCCGCTGGATAAAACCTACACCGAGTTGCAACAATTATTCATCTCAAAGCAAATCAAGGCTTTTGGCAACGTCACCAACATTTACACACTCGATCAATTCAACGAGTTGGCCCCGGCCTCAGGCGAGACCAAGTATCTCCGACATCTCGAAGCACACCTACGATGGGCTCACTGCAGCCAACCCTGCCGCGGTTTGGCTGCTCCAAGGTTGGCTGTTCTATTCGAGTCGCGATTTCTGGACGCAGCCGCGGATTGACGCCTACTTGGGTGGTGTCACAGACAATCAGGGCATGTTGATCCTCGATCTCTATTCGGAAGCCAACCCTCAATGGCAACGTACCAACAGCTACTCTGGCAAGCGATGGATCTGGTGTCAACTGCACGACTTTGGCGGCAACATGGCATTGGAAGGGCGAGTTCAGACCATTACCAGCGGTCCTATCGACGCCCTGTCCCAATCCAAGTCTCTTGTTGGCTTCGGCCTTACACCAGAAGGGTTTGAAGGAAATGAAATCGTCTACGACATTTTGCTCGACCAGGCATGGAAGTCCTCCCCTCTGGACACCAAACAATACTTCAAGGATTGGACCACGCGACGATATGCACTCGGGTCCAGCCTGCCTGGTGAGCTTTACGAAGCATGGGAAATTCTTCGTTCCTATGTTTACAGCAACGCGCGTACCGATATTCCGCAAGTCCCCGTTGCTACATACCAACTACGCCCGGCCCTTTCTGGCATCGTGAACCGAACTGGCCAATTTCCACACCCCACTGCTGTGCACTATGATCCGATCGTCCTGCAGAAAGCATGGGAGCTCATGCTCAGATCGGCCCTCCGGCAATTCACTCTGTGGAGCGTGCCGACCTTCCAACTCGACTTCATTGATGTTTCATGCCAAATGCTTAGCAATGCATTCGATTTCAGATACAACGATCTCATCCGCGTCTACCAATGCAGTATATCAGGCTCTAATGAGCTTCGGTCCGCCCCCTCATCCTGCGATGTCAAAGCTACAGGACAGAAACTTCTCGATCTTCTGTTCATGCTCGACTACGTTCTCAACACGAATGCGCACTTCACGCTGGATGACTGGATGAGCAGTGCTCAAGACTGGGGGGCACAGGCAGGAAACGAGGATCTCTTTGCGTTCAACGCCCGCTCCCAAGTCACGGTGTGGCAAGTTGATGCGACCAATCTCAACGACTATGCCGCCAAGGCGTGGTCTGGCCTCGTGGGATCATACTACAAGGGCCGGTGGAGCATCTTTGTGGATGCACTCATCGAAGGAAGCTCAGATGGTTAGGTAGATCAAGGAGCGCTGACACAGGCACTGAAGAAGTTTGAGGCCGAGTGGCAGGCAAATGGAGATGAGAAGAGTGTGCATAAAGCACCAGATGCAAAGACGTTGGCACAAGAGTTGCAGAAGAGCTGGCCGGATGTATTCCCACAGGTATCATAGGCCTTAAGACGCATATATAGTTTTCATTTAGGCATTTTGTATATATGATGGCGTCGATTGGATACTGAATCTATAATACTATAAGCTCTGAATGAAATATCAAGATTGTGCAATGACAAGAGCACCTGTTAGCCTTGAAGCTATATCGACCAGCTGACTTCGCCCATCGTCCAAACATGCTTGACATCGAGTACGACTTACCATGTAAGCCAAGTGGCACAAGTATGTCATGACTCAAAGAGTCTTGAGAAAGCAATCTGCTCCTCGCCAATCGCAGTTGCTGCTATTCACTCATGACATCCATCTCAAGCGCAGCGATACTTACCCTTACATACAAACCTGCCATTCAATCGCCCAACTTCTCGTTCAAGAAAGACCCCGAAAGCAAGCGACGTATCACATCCCCCACGGAGATCCGTTTCTCAGGCTCAAACTCGAGCATCTCGCCAAGCAGTCTCACATACTCACCCCGCTGACGAGCCGAAAGATGCAGCGCAAGTTCTTCAAGACGAACATCAATCGTCTTACTTCCATCATTCTCCTCAAACCACCATTCTGGTTCGCTCGTAATGTGCGTAACCCCCGGATCACGACATCCATATTTCTCAAAGTCAAACTTACCCTTCCAGTCCAGGGGCAACGGTCTATGATAAGTAACAGCTTGGCTGATGAGCATTTCGAATATGCGGAATAAAGCAGGGAATAGTATCTGTCCGGTATGTACCTGAAATATGACGCACGCGAGCTGCCATACGTCGCTTTTCGTTGACGGAGAATAGCCAAAGCATAGTTCGGGAGGGAAGAAGTCGATTGGCGTTCCGAGGGATGATGGAGGGTTATCGGTGAAGAATGCCTGGCCGAGGTCGATGATGCATATTTCTGTGAGCGTGGAAAAGTCCAAGCCTGGAAGTTTGGAAGCCTGAATGACTTGTTTTGGGGCACGGCGGGAAGATGAGCCTATGCTTTCGGCTTTGATGGGGCCGAAAAGGGCGGATATTTGGGCTGGAGAGAGTGATTGGATGTTTGGGATTCTGAATGCTATATTTTGTAAGGTGAGGTCTAAATGATGTTAGTAGGATTTTACAAATGAAGGTGGGACAAGGGCGATTTACCTCCGTGACATATACCATGACGATGTAAACTAGACAAAGCACTAGCAACCTGCTGACACACCCTCAATCTTGTGCCGTTTGTCATAGCACGTCTCAGCAGAACATGATTTAGATTCGGACCAAGAACAGGAAACAATAGGCAATCATGCTCACCGTTCTGTCCAATGATTGTAAACCAATCAAGCAATTGCACCACGCTCGGATGTCCCGGTCCAGCAACTCTTCTGAGATACTGAAAAATATTCACCTCATGATGAATCGCCTCCCCGACGTCGGCGCATAGGATCTTCAAAGCATAGTACGATGGCGAAGCTGTATGTGAGCGGACTAGCCAGACTGTCGCGAAGCCTCCGTGGCCGAGCTTGTGGAAGACTTCGTAGGAGCGCTCACCTGCGTTGATGGAGTCGCCTATGTTGACGGGGTGGTAGCCTCCGTGGACGTATTTTTCTACGTCTTCGGTGTGGGAGAGGAGGGGATGACGGTAGCGGAAGGGTGGTGAGGAGGACATTGTGTGGTTGTAATGACGATGATAACTATGGTGATAATGTGATTACAATGACAGTGATTAGAGGATGACAACGACGAGGAGGACGGGGTTGAAGAGAGAGAAGAGATGAAGGAAAAGAAGCAGTGATGGGATTGAGGTCCACATGAGTGTAGCCGCAGACTGCTGCCTGATGGTTGACTGCGCTGCCTATTTGGGGAATTTTTCCACAGGAACATATTTCTATTAATCTTTGATACTGTGGTAGAATATAGAAGAAGAATTTGCTCTTTTCAACTGTGTGACAGTTTCTTGGTCAATCGTTCGTTCTGTTGACCTGAAGCAGACGCTCCTAGGAGGTGTATGCTACCCGCGAGCAGAGTATCTGGACATGTATACAGAGCCGCCGCTGGCCAGATAAACACCATATCAAGCTCTCATTCAGATATTGTGAACATATCCTTAAGAAAGATGCCATTGAGGGCTGCATCTGCAACGATCTGTGTGACGAGGATTAATAGAGGAACTGTGGCGCATGTTTAACCATGACGACTGCCATGCTCAAAACACTACATGTAAATGGAAAGCGACCCTTTCCAGCTACTTCAAAGAAACAACTTAATTCACAATTCCTCCGCTTGCCGTGGATCGCTTGCCCAATCGTCGTGTGTCATTTTCACCTGTCGTTCTTGTAATTACCCCATTCGGGCATCTCCACGAGCGGCGCTCCACCGACTCGCCCCGAATGACCAGCGCGGAATTAAAGCCCTTGCGGTGTCTCTTCAATATGTGTCCACTTGGGCTGAGGAACAGGTTATTGTTGCAGTTCGGTCATATTTCTTTTTCTGGGGAGTGGTGCGGTTGGACGTGGTGTGGAGGTTATAGGAAGGCGTAAGCGATGTTGTGTCGTATTTTACACGATTGCAATTATAATCACAACATGCCAGTTGCAAAGTTCTCTCATGCCCCATTCACTTCGTTCTCATGGAGCAGCAGTCGACGCTGACACATGCCAAGGGAGTAAGAAGGTAGTTCGCCAAGACTACGAATGCATGAGCACAAACATGGCCGCGCCGTCCCAACGAGCCGGATCGCCAAGCCGGCTTTTAGCCTTGGCAAGATTGAACCACTGTAAGATACAGTCCAACGTAAATCTGGCTCCCGCCGTCATCGCAGAACGTATCGCCCGCAACAAATCACAAAGCCAATGAACAAACGGCTTACGACTCCTCATTCTCACAACATCCAGACCACAACGACCAAATAATCGCGCGTACGCCATCGTATGATCCCCCCGAATCTCTCACTACCCATCCAATCACACATACGCCACAAGCATGATTTACTTCTTACGCAGCTGCCCAAACTTCATCAACTACACATAAACCGTCGACTTCCCCCCACGCGGGCTATTCGTTGTAAGCGTTCCCACAACAAGCCACGACCAAAAAAACTCGTAACCGAGAAAAACGAGACAAAAACATCTTGTGATCAACAGTGCCGTCTTCCGGACTCGGCATTTACCAGTCCAGCCAAGTGGAGCAGGCGGCCCCTGTTCTGATTTGCCGATTTGCAGCTCGAGTGGTGGGCTGAAGAGTTTTTGCGTTATCTGATCATCTTATCAATCTGATCTCCACTTTTGGGAAGGGACTTTACTGGGGGTTCTGGTTCGTGTTAAGCGAGGCTAGATGGTAGGAGGAAGGTGTTTCAGACTAGAGATGGTTAGGGTCAAGTAGGTGGATGGTGCGCGCATTGGGCCGTCGGTAGTTGTTGAGTCTGCGATGGTCCGTGTATTTTCTATTGCTGACTTGCGTTCTTGTTATTAATGATGGTGATTTGAGGTCTATGTTTATAAGGGTATAGAGCTCGCTACGTTGCAAGAAATGGAAGCTGAAAGTATGGACACTGCTTTAGCATCCTCTCCCAAGTCCATGACTCCAAGTCCGTGCATCATAACAGCCCAACTTACACAGTGGAGCATTCACCACCGAAAAGTCCGTCATAAGTACCATATCGGAAACTTACGGTGTTTTGTGCGCCCTTCACCAGGGTTGAACAGCACAGAAGTTCTGGACCATGTCTTTTTCAACACATGTCTACCTTGCTGCCCCCACCTCGTCGTCAACAAAGCCGGTTCGTCTCTTCTATAGCCTCTGCAGACGGCGGATGGACTTTCCACAGGAAAGGAAATGGTCATGATGATCTGGATGTAGCGTTCTATTGGAAGTCCCGGCCCCGGTCGTGAGGTATATAGAGTTGGGTCTGCGTAGCATTTCTTATGGGATCGAGGTTTCTGAGACTTGCAGGCTGTTTGTCTTGGACTTTATTTTTGACCTTATTTTGCCCATTACTGGTTTCTCTTTTTCATTCTATAGAGAAACTGCTGTAACGTCTTCGCCATGCGGATACAGGCACCGTGGATGATAGCCATTCTGGCTCTTGTCCCGAGTGTATACGCACTTTCAGTAACCAATGCCCACGAGGCGAAGGGCTTTATTGGTTATGGACTGACACTTTACGACCCTTTGTGCGCTTTCACATGCCTGTTTGTTGTGAGCGCGCCGCTCAATTGTACAACGGCAGACCTAGCTGGTGCGCTGAGGAAACGAGACGAAGCGGCTTCTGATGTTCCTCAGTATCCGTCTGGGGACGGCTGGAAGGTGACGACTCAGTACTCGGAGGCTTGTCAGTCGCATAATGAGTACTTCATGAGAACGGCGGCATACTGCGTCAAGACGAGATGCAATGGTCTGTCCTCTACAAGGCTGGAAAAGTTCTACAGCGATCAGTTCCCGGGGAACAAGACTCAGCTTGAGCCGCAATACCAGAGCTACCAAGCGCTTGTGTCTTCAATCACGACCAAGCCTACAGAGGCATTTAACGCTACAAGAATTCTCAACTACACTGCTACCATACCTGATGATCTCTACCAAGCATTATATGACACGATGGGAGCATACGCTCGTACCGAACAGACATCATCGTGGTTTGCCATGGTAGTCTTCGTATCGGGAGCCATCATACCGATCGGCCTCTCCCTGCTGCGTTTCCTACCTTGGCCGGCAGCTTGGCGCACTCGTTTCAACGCGTGGTTCGTTGACCCTCCCCTCGTTGGAACAAAACATGTCACTCCGATCTGGGGGCTGGGAATGGTGCCAACATGCGGTCAAACCGTCTTCATCGTATACCTGTGGGCAATCAACATAGCCAGTAGCTGTCAGGGGATCTACTACACCTGGCCGTCGGCATGGTACGCAAGCAAGACCGGCATGCTGATAACATACGTCGCCAACCGCGCGGGCGTCATGAGCTGCGCGCTTTTACCCCTCGTCATGCTGTATGCTGGGAGAAACAATCTCTTGTTGTGGCTGACAAACTGGTCGCACTCGACGTTTCTCCTCATGCATCGCTGGACTGCCGTGCTATGCATGCTGCATGCCGTCATCCACAGCATAGGGTATCTGGATATGGTCGTCAAGGCATACAATGGATTCACACGCGAAGAGCTGTCAGAGCTCTACTGGCAGCTTGGTGTGGCTGCGACATTCGCCATGGTCTTTTTGTGCATCTTCTGCGTCCAGATCATTCGCCAGAAAATGTATGAGCTCTTCTTGATCCTTCAAATTGCCTTGGCAGTAGTTGCACTTGCTGGGACTTTCTACCACATTAATCTCAAGTAAACCTTTGACTGGGGCTTTGAGACCTGGCTCGTCATGTCCTTGGCAGTCTGGGTCTTTGACCGAGCCATTCGTCTTGCTCGACTCCTGCGACATGGCGTCAAGCGCGCTTACCTGACACCAGTAGATGACGAGTATTATCGACTTGATATCCCAAACTTATCGGCAAACGGCCATGTATACTTGCACTTTCCAACAGTTAGCCTGTGGAGGTTTTGGGAAAACCACCCTTTCTCGGTCGCGTCAGTCACCTATCGCAAATCATGCGTTGAAAGTCGTCCCACTACACAAGAAAAAGGCCTGGAAAAGGGAGGTCAGGATGCCATCATAGTGTTGAGGAGCAGTGCATCTGAAACTTCAGCGTCCGAACAATCAGCGCCGGATCGAGATCCATCTGCCAAGTCTGGAGCAGCAATATTCGTCCGACGACATAATGGACTGACCCGGTTGCTTCCAAAGCGCAAGTCAATAGACAAAGGGATTCCGGTGTTGGTGGAAGGTTCATACGACATAGGCAGCACATTCCTGCAAGACCAACACCCTACACCTACACATGACTTTCCAAATCTCATCTGTGTCGCGGGAGGCGTGGGCATCACCGGTGTACTCCCCGCGCCGGACCATTTCAACACAACCGGAAGACCTTGTGGCTCTCGAAAACTGTATTGGGGTGTTCGCACGATGCCTTTGGTGCACGCAGTCGAGAGCATGCTGGGCTACGACTGCGGCCAGGCCCTGAAGAGAACCTGGGGCGATGTTGATGTCACTGTATCGGTGGGTGAAAGGCTCAATCTGCGAGAAATTCTGGAGAGGGACCTTCAGGGCCAGCAAGGCGGAACAACAGTGGTTGTCTGCGGTCCATCTGGGATGGCAGATGATGTGCGATATATTGTGTCAGCGCTTGGTCGCCATGGCGGAAAGAATGGGCCGATTTTAGTGAAGCTGGCAGTGGAGAGCTTCACGTGGTGATTGTAGAAATTGGTGCCGAGAAAAAGCAAGAAAAGGGAAGTAAGAAAATTAAAAGAGCATAGAATGACGATTTTCACGACAACTTCGAATTCGTGCTGCGATCATTTCGTGTATCAAGTGGTGTCATCTCACATCTGCAGAACGGTGGGGATGTCCGTTTTGTTCTCAGCCCCAATCGAAATTGTTGCGAGTTTTTGAGTAAGTGTGAGAGTTTTAAAGTCCTCGCCTTCTCTCGAAAATAAGCACATCCCTTGTGCTTGCTGATGAAGAGCCGGATTGATGTTGATCTGCCTCGACCTCGATTTGTTTGCTTTGCAACTAGACTTGAGTGGTCCGTGCTACCCCACCCCAGGCCAAGCCAAGTCCAATGGGCGGCACAACAATCGACAGCCACACAACGAGACTCAACTGGGGAAGGAGCGGTTTGCGGCGCCCCACTCCTCCTACTCTGCGTCTGGTCTGCAGCGAAAGCGCTAACAGCTGGCTGGCGGCCGTGGAGAGCGGGCGTCTGGTCCAAGCAACCAGACAGGAAACAAAACATCCACCAGCCCGGCTCGGCTCGACTCGACTCGACTCGACAAATACCACGTCACGTTGACGCTCCATTCGCATCTTCTATTGTAACAGCACTTGTACCACTCCATTGTGCTTCCTTATACAAATAAATGCTCATTCAAAGCCCATTGTTATTATAACTACCGAGCTCCATCACACCCAAAACCGTTGCATCGCGTCGCGAACTTGAGCTTCACCAACCGTCGAGCTTGAGACCCACGAACTTCACCTCATGCTCTCCGACCTTGTGCACGCCAACTATTCCCATAAAAACCCGACAATCGCGCGTCGACAAATTGTCAACAAGACGCGCCAATCATGATAATGCAGTCCACTGCTTGAGGCGCGCGTCACCGACATCAACGCATCTGTGGGCTACCAGCCGAGCACACACGCGCCGGATTAGCCCATGGAGCGCGGCAAAGACAGCGACCGAGCGGCAT
>AFRD01000437.1:0-29217 GCA_000222875.2 Periglandula ipomoeae IasaF13
GTCAGCGTCAGTACTCAACGTGCTGCGTGCTCTCTGCTTGCCCCGTCTTTGTCTCTAGCTGCACCAAGCAGATAGGATAGTAGCTGTGTCAACGTCGCCGTTTTACCTCGCCGAATAATAAGACAAAACAATCTACAGCATCACCTGCAGTGTCTCTGCCGTGCAGAGATCCCCAGGCGACTCCCTGACTGGGATGACTCTTGTTTAGCGGCGCACCAGACCAGACCAGCCCAGACTGCACGGCGGCACAGCGAACATCCTGTAGCATCCACCAACAGCCCCGTGCAGCCGCAACCGACCAGTCGACACAGGTGCATGTACACGGTTGTAGTGGGTGCTCCCACCCGTGCTTCACCCGTGCTCCAGCCGTGCTCCGCAGCAGACACCAGCACTGAGGCTACCTGGATGTACATCCACAGCTGTCTGGTAGTGACACCAGCAGCCATCGCGGCATGGCACAATCACTGTCCTTCATTCATAATCGTCTGCACCTGCTCTCGCATTTTCTCTTCCCTCCCGCCATCACCACCCCGTCAACCTAGGTCTCAACCATACCGACCTGCTGCGATCCGACGAACCTTGTCCGTGTCTTCATCGAATCACCCTGCCCGGCGTCTTTAGGCATCTCGCGCCTGATCGAGCCCGTCCTGCTGGGGCTGCCCGACTTGGCTGACTGGGCGCCTCCCTCGTCGCCCTGCCCCGCAACCCGCAACCATCACAAATCATCTCGCAGGCCAGCCCATCTCTCAACCCTCACCACCAAGAGCTCAACCATGATTCCCTCCGCCGCGCCGCCGAATATCATGGCAAGGAGCTCCAGCGCAACGCCCGAGGAGCAGGATGACTCTCGCTCATCCTCCTCTACCGCTTCTTCAGCACCAGCCGACAACGAAGAGTCAGATTTCTTTCTTGGTGCCAACGATTCCGAGTCGTCCTTGGGCGTCCCCAATCTCCAGGACATGCAGGTCGAGGACTCCTGCTGGCCGCCCATCAACCGCCTGCCAAATGAGATTCTCATCAGCATCTTCGCCAAACTCGGCGCCACGCCAGACTTGTACCACTGTATGCTCGTATCCAAACGATGGGCTAGAAACGCCGTCGATCTGTTGTGGCACCGCCCAGCCTGCACCAACTGGAGAAATCACAGCAGTATTTGCCAAACGCTGGGCCGCGAGCACCCTTTCTTCCGTTATCGAGACTTCATAAAGAGGCTGAACCTAGCTGCCCTCGCCGATAAGGTCAACGATGGGAGCGTGCTACCTTTGGCCTCGTGCACCAGAGTCGAGAGACTCACTCTAACCAACTGCCGCGGGCTCACCGACTCTGGGCTCATTGCTCTCGTCAATAACAGCCCCTCGCTACTAGCTCTCGACATCTCAAACGATAAGAACATCACAGAACAGTCCATCATCGCCATCGCCGACAATTGCAAGAGGCTACAGGGCCTCAACATTTCAGGCTGTGACAACATATCCAACGAGAGCATGATTTACCTTGCACAGAATTGCCGGTACATCAAGAGGGTGAGCCGCTCTACTGCACTCAAGCACGCTTTCCACCCTGCAAGATGTATCTCCGCACAATAGCATATACTGACCTTTTGCAGCTCAAACTCAACGAATGTGTGCAACTTCGTGACAATGCCATCCTGGCGTTTGCCGAACACTGCCCCAATATCCTCGAAATAGATCTCCACCAGTGTCTCCAAATCGGGAACGGCCCAGTCACCTCACTGCTATCGAAGGGTAATTGTCTGCGAGAGCTGAGGCTCGCTAGCTGCGAGCTCATTGACGACGCAGCATTCTTGAGCTTGCCCGAGAAGCGGACCTACGAACACCTTCGCATACTCGACTTGACCTCATGCACTCGTCTGACCGATGCTGCCGTGGAGAAAATTATTGACGTCGCGCCTCGCCTTCGCAACCTCGTCCTAGCCAAGTGCCGAAATATCACAGATGTCGCTGTGAACGCTATATCCAGGCTTGGCAAGAACTTGCATTATGTTCACTTGGGTCACTGTGGCCAAATTACCGACGAAGGTGTGAAGAAGCTCGTCCATAGCTGCAACCGTATTCGATACATTGACCTGGGATGCTGCACGCTTCTGACTGATGACTCGGTCAAAAGGCTGGCTTTACTTCCAAAGCTGAAGCGAATCGGACTCGTCAAGTGCAGTTCCATCACTGATGAGTCAGTATTTGCATTGGCCGAAGCAGCTTATCGTCCACGAGTAAGGAGAGATGCCAGCGGAGTGTTCATAGGTGGGGAGTATTACACACCAAGCTTGGAGCGTGTCCATTTGAGCTACTGCGTCAACTTGACCCTCAAGGTAAGTCTTCGGAGGAGGAGGAGGTAGGATGACAATACCAAGAACAAATTTCTGACAGACTTTACAGAGCATTATGCGGCTATTAAATTCTTGTCCAAGGCTGACTCATTTGAGTTTGACGGGCGTTGCTGCTTTCCAGCGAGACGACTTTCAAACCTATTGCAGGGTGGCTCCTCCTGGTGAGTTTCTGCGGATCAAGACCTACTTTTCTAAAGATTTTCGCTGACACCTTTGGACAGAGTTTACACAGCATCAAAGAGACGTGTTTTGCGTATTTTCTGGCAACATGGTTTCCCAGTTCAAAGAGTTCCTCAACACGTCACCTCGATTCGAAGAGTTGAGGGAAAGCATGCCTTTTCGACCTGGTCACAATCGAATTCGTGGTGCAGCAGCAAGACGATCGCACGCCATGGCCAATTATCTGAACTCTGCCGAGGGCGAGGCATTTGATGACGAAATGGCGGATGAAGAAATCGACTTTGAAGGTCTTGATGGAAGCGAAATGGTTGTTGATGCCCAGGCCCAGAACCAACTTCACCCTGTCGGAGCTGCAGCTGGCACGGTTCAACCATCCGCCCTGCCACCAATCACACAATCAATTCCCGTGCCACCTCCAGCGCCAGATATCAGTCAGCACCCCTTTGCCTCTTCTAGCCACGCCCATCCTATGCTCCAACACCTGCAACACCAACACGCCGCTGCAATGGGGCCATTGGCCTTTTCCAGCTTCATGACCAGTCAACCCGCGTCGGGCAACCCACCACTAAACGCCAACGGACGGGCACAAGCCAGCATGGCGACTTTATCCGCACAGCCGAGACCGTCAGCAGCCGGACCTTCCTCTGCGGCAGGTATGGTCAATGGGGCCAGCACTGCTACGATGCACCAGCAACCACAAGACGAGGAGGACTAACGTCGGCTGACCGGAACCAATCCATGTCACCTGCCGGCTCGGATACCATTCCGGCCTGGCAATACCCTGGAACTCTAACGTGGACTCAAGAGGACATGACGTTGCCTTGACTAGAGTAGGCAAAAAATTCGCAAGATGACGGTCCAACAATGATTGAATTGGAGTAAATTTAAGGAGGAAAAATACAAACGGAGTTATCATTTTCTTGGGAGGTACTCTACCTGTCTCGCTACGGAGCACAGAAACGACGGTTATGAACTACGACGAACAAGGTATACCACGTGGAAGCAGGAAGATGAAGTTGATGATATCATTACTGTAGACATTAGTTGTCGGCAGGACGCAGCAGTCAGAGGAGTGAATGAGTGTTGTACAGTTTGAAAGGTGAAGCGCCTCGAGGAATAATACAATCGGCGGTCTACATATATGGTCTTATCATGGGAGACAACAGCGGTTATGCATAGATCGGCGCTATTATCAATGAATCATGCATTTGCTTCTTGATTGATTGATTTGCATTGCTTAATTGTGAAGCATTTGTAGGCTGAAAAGAAAATTTGGAGGCCATAAATACCCACAACCTCTGTGTCATGATGCGTCGAAGTCATGTTTCGTAGACGAGTCTTTTGCAACTACAGAACAGACCGTACAGCTAGCATATCTCTTTAGCTTGTAACTGATTGCTGCGATTACGTCACCCTTTGGAGAGGGATACCATCGTGCTGGGTACGTGCCATGACGGAGATTTAAATGTCAAGTGGAGTCTCGAGATTGAGCGGGATGGTCCGCGGCTCCACCTGATGGGCGGAGTGACACCATCATGATGGCCCATTGTGCGAATTCAGCCGAGACATGAATGCCAACAATAGTGCTAGAATTTATGTTGCTCTTGGTGGCTCATGTTGGTAGATCTTGAGACACACGTGCCACGAATGAGTGCCATATTGGGCTACATCCTAGGTAGTCATAGAGATACACAGAAAACAGCAGCGCAAAGAGGAGCTAGGTATGTATATTCCAAATAGTACGTAGAAGGTATCAATCAACTAAATACAACAACACATCGCCACCGACATGAAAACTCAACAACAAGTGACTATGACCCCCTTTCATGAACTCACTTAGACCGTCTCCCGAACAGTCTTCTCATGCATAGAGCTGTTCGACGACACGGCGCCAGAGGCCACCGAGTCAGAAACATGTCTCGTCAGCTCAACATAATCATATGCGTACTCGCCGCACTCTTCAGAGTCGACGCCGGCTTCTTCGCCGGAGATGGACACCCTGAGGCTCAGGCCTGGCACGAGGTTCATGAGGAACAGAATAAGGGAGCTGATGGTGAAGCTCCAGGCTGCGGAGGCGCAGATTCCGCTGAGCTGGTAGCCTAGTTGGACCCAGTGGTGTTCGATCCATCCTAGGGGGGCGTATGTACCGCCGTCTAGGGCTGCAATGTATGATCTAGAATGGTGTTAGCGTTATACACTGAGGACGTGTTTTCGTAGGGAGACTTACGCTCCGAAGATACCCGTCAGGATACCGCCGACGGCGCCGCCTACGCCGTGGACGGCAAAGATGTCGAGCGCGTCGTCCACGCCAATGAGGTACTTGAGCTTTGTGGCCAAGTTGCAGCAGGCTCCGCCGACGATGCCGATGATGACGGCGCCCCAGGGCGTCACGAAGCCTGCTGCGGGAGTGATGGCGACGAGTCCGGAGACTGCTCCGCTGCAGAAACCGATGGTTCTATTGTGTTGTTATAAGGTTCTTGGTAGACGAGGACAAAACGATCTATACGCACGACCACTTCTTTTCCAGTCGGAAGTCAAGCACCATCCAGGTGATGCCGGCGCAGCAAGCAGCCAAGTTCGTCACGTAGCAGGCCATCACGGCGCGGAGGTTCATCGCCAGCGCAGAGCCGCCGTTGAAGCCAAACCATCCGACCCAGAGGAAGACGGTGCCGAGAATGACATTCGTCACGCTGTGGGGTCGGTATGGGAGACCGTGGGTCGTGGAATAGCCTGTTCGCTTGCCGAGCATAATGGAGTAGGCCAGACTGGCGAGGCCGCTGCAGATATGGACGGGGCCACCACCCGCGAAGTCGACGGCTCCGAGTTTGAACAGCCAGCCATTCTGTTGATCCACGTTAGGATGAGTTAGGATGGATTTGAAGATGAGAGATGTCACGTACAGGATTCCATGTCCAGTAAGCGATTGGGCAGTAGACGATCGTCGCAAAGAGAAAGATGAAGATCATGGCAGGAAGAATGCGACCGCGGTCAGCCACGGCGCCGATCGCAAGAGCTGGACTGTTGTGCGCATAACACCATTAGCATACGATGGTATATCACGGAAGTTTAGCCAAGGAGTACTTACGTGATGGAAGCAAACATTCCCTGGTAAAGACAAAAGAGAATATCTGGCAGATTCGCAGAACCATTTGGTTGTCCGAGAGTCTTCATCAATCGAAACTGGGAGAGGTCTCCGATGAAGCCTCGTCCTCCAGTACCTCTGCTAAACACCAAGCTGTATCCCCAGAAGAACCATTGGAAGCCGACGACGCCAACGGCGATCATGGACAGCAGGATAAGTTGCAGCGCGGACTTTCGTCGAGCGAGACCACTGTAGAAGAAGCCGACGCCGGGAATCATGAACAAGACGAGTACTGATGATATGGTCAGAAAGGCTAAGTGACCAGTCTGAAGCTGTCTGTTAGCAAGTTTCATCGTAGATGACACACGCAGTGAGACGAGCTTACATCGTAGAAGATATTGAGGTCCTGCACGCCGGACGAGTATCCATCGTCGGCAGAGCCAGTCATGCCATTGTACGTTGCGGCGGCCACCATGATGACGACTTGGCGACTAGAGCACGGAGACTGTGGTCGCTTCGAGCAAGTCTAGGGATATGTGATGTACAGGAGGACGTGCGGAAGCTCGAGGTGCAGCCGGGGTGATCGGCAGGCCCCAGAGGTTGTATGTCAAGCTTATGCGAGGATGCTCATGCACTGCAACCCATATCAATTCTCTCGACAGGATAAGCGAATCCTTTTCGAAGGATAAAGAATGCACTAATTTTCAATAGTCCCCCATCCGGCTGGTAATGTGGTGTATTGTCTCCTACACCGACGGCGGTCATGGGGACATGAGACGACCGGCTGTAAGAGGGACATGCGACTCTGTACGCGAGCTTGCATCGGAACCAACACCTCAAAACGACCGTCTAAGCCTGTCATCCAGTCGTGCCAACCGCGGATATGTCCTTATCTTTGGAAAGGGAAATGAAGCGCCAATCAGTCCACGTCGCCGCCACGTTCTGCTTAGGGGTTGCGACAGGGCTGTCCTGGTGATAAGGTGCCGTTGCGGCTGCGAGGCACACCAGACGACCCGTTGCTTTTTGGAAATAACGTGTCAGCTCTACCATGCGACAGCATCCTCTTTGGGCTTCTGACATGGTCTCATCTTAATGCTGATAAGCTCCCATCCCCGGTCAAAGATTGGTTGTTGTCGCCTTGGCATTCGCGCCGGATTCGAGTAACTGCCGAGCCACATGCATCATCCAAGACATATATAAGACGTGAGTATCATCGGAAGGACGATTTGGGGAGTTTGCCAAGCACAGATGAGCCGTGCAATATGGCTACCGCCGCTCGATGAGGTATGGAGGTGAGTAACCTTGTCAGGTGAGGCCATATCGCAATCAGAGTACATATCCGGGGAAGATAGCCGTTAGTCGCATTTCAAACACTTTCCAGGGGAAGTCTCATGGGGTGCTTATCAGTGGTTCAATTAATTGGTTGATACGGGTCAGCCACCGTTGTTGTGACGAGAACCAGCCGTATCATGCATGAGATAGCAGTTTTGTGGATCTGATTGGTCGGTGATAATCGCCTGGTCGGCTCTCCATCAGCAGGCACATACGAAAAGGGCTCATGCATCAACTGCGAATATCTCTCCTATCAAGACACAGGAGTGAAAATAAAAAGCCCACATATATAAGGAAAGAAATCTGTTGATAATTGAAAGTTGGTACAATATAGCTGACCATTGTTTCAACATTATATTGCGCAGTTTCAGGACTGATATTAGGAGCGGCGCTGGAGTCCGACATCCCGATGCATCAACAGTCCTGCAACGCTGAGTTGCAGGAGGACTGTCTGTACAAACAATAATGCGTGCATTTGCATACCATCGACGGTGGGCTCTGCCGACTTTTGTTTAGATGGTTCTGTGCTGTGGACGGGACAGATGTGAGTTTAAAGTCAAGGATCATGACAAACTCTTTGATAGTTACAGCCATGCGACTGGTTTCTCGCCCTTACGTAGATATGTCTTTGACCATGACTGCCGGTTGAAGTAGCCTACACCACACACGTCGTTTTTCCACAGTCCTGCTGGACTATAATGTTGATCCGCCTTGCATGAGTACATTCTATTAAGAACGGACAGTTCTCCGGGCATTATGTAAAAGGGTAAATTTTCGCGTGGCAGTAGGTCTGAGCTGGAGCAACCACGTTCTGAATCGGAAGCCGGCTCCAATATTTTGTGTCCTAGGCAGTATTGTCAACCTTCCGGGGATTGAGAATCACACGATGTGGCTGCTGCGGCGGGTTTGAGGCTGTCCATCTCAATACCTTGAAGAATCGCTCGTCATGCTTACACTCAAAAACAATTCCATGCTAAGCGACGCCTCTATGCAGTATTTCATGTGCTGGAGATCCTCATAAATCCAGAGATGTAGCTGTAGAAATGTCATCTATGCGCTCGGCCCAATGACAACTCAGCTTTCAGGTCTGTATTTCTGTCCGCCACTCATCTTCGAGTTCTTCCAGCATCTTTGATACATCCCATGGAACAACTTCTTCCAAGACCCTTCGCTGCTCGGGCGAGATCGGATCGAGCACGTATCTGCTAACGGTGGCCGCATCCCTTTCGGTCGGGCGGCGAATGCCTATAGCTATCCGTGCGAATGGCGAAACAAGATATTTGTTCTGTGACAAGGACTTTTTCACGCTTTTGATCCCGTTATGGCCGCGGGGACTTCGATCCCAAGGCGTAAGACTCACATCTCCGAAGGCCTTTTCCAATTCGTCGTGAATGATCACTAGGCTCAGTGAAGACGCGTCATGTTTTTTGATCATTTCCTGCCATGCTCTTGCGACAAATGACCCGGACACGTTCATCAGAGTTGGCGACTGGACGAGAGTGTACTTGGGCCCCTGAGAGACCATGCATGTTTGCTTTCCCATTGTCATCTCGCGAAATGGGGGTTGGCTGAGGACTTTTAGGAGTCCATTGAGGGCGAAGTGGCCTGCTGAATGCAGACTCTCATACTTTGGTAGAGGGTTTCCGAGGCTTATAACAAGGAAACGAGGGTTGAACATTATGAAATGTTCAATTTCATCGTTGTGCAACTCATGTCTGTCACCAAATCTTGTTGCGAGACCAACGCGACATCACGTGACTGAACAAGATGTGTGGCGGAGTCGGGAGCGCCAGACCTATTTGCCTTGTTCCCAGCAGCTTGCGCCTCACCACCACTGACGTAGATGTATTGGTCCATTGGCGTGGCTCCGGAGCCTGAACTTCGCATTCAACCACGGCCTCCCTCTCAGTATTCTGCCTCGAACCTCTTTGGCATTCTTTACCAACATTGAGCCACCGGGACGACCTTAAACTTGGCTTATAGCCGTCGACACCTCTTTCTTACCTAGCGAAGCACAATAGCCACAATGTCTTGGGCAGGTTGGTGTTTGAACCCCACCAAACTTCGAGGAGGGGGCTAACAAGTAATAGGATTCAAGAAGAATGTGAACCGCGCGACGACGCAGGTGATGATGAAGACGGGTATGCCGGCAAAAAATATTTCGTACTCGCGACTTATCTAACGGGGCGAATTAGGGCACGTGGAGAAGACCAACGATCGTGATTATGAGGTAGAAGAAAGGTGACACTATTCTAGCCACGGAGTTGCGCGATAGCAAGTATCTAATCTGGCATGTAGACGATTCAAGACAATGGAGGCAGCATCTCTACGATTACAAAAAGAAGCAAAGGGATATTTGGATTCTCTTCGAGGTCAGTATTCCGGATTGACCGGCTGGCTTTGGGCTTAGCTTAATTTCTCTTTCAACAGCCATGACTGCGTCGCAAATGCGAATAGCCGAGACGATCGATGCCTTTTACGGTGATTCTGGCGCACGAGATGGTGTCAGCAGAAGCTACAAACAAGCTGTGGAGGATCTGGATGCCGAGACCATCAAAGCCTTGGATGGCCCCTATCGAACCACCGTGCTGGACCCTATCACCCGGTTCTGCGCATACTTCCCCGATGTCACCGAGTGCATCAAGAAGCGCGGTCACAAACTGTTAGACTACGACGCTCTCCGAGCCAAAGTGAAGAAACTTGTTGAGAAACCCGACAAGGATGCAACCAAGCTGCCGCGAACGGAGAAAGAACTCGAGATGGCTAAAGTTGCTTACGAGCAATTGAACGAGCAACTGAGTACTGAGCTTCCACAACTAATCGATTTACGAGTGCCGTATTTAGATCCTACTTTCGAAGCATTAGTCAAGATTCAACTCCGATTCTGTGCCGAAGCGTATTCACGAATGGCCCAAGTACAACAATATCTGGACGCCGACACTAGGGATTTGTATGCCGAGGGCCATCTAGACGCAAGGGTAGAGCAGGTTTTGCAGGAGATTCGGGAACTCAGCATTAGCGGGACTGTATAGACAATGTGATTTACGAGGATAGAGGCTGAGCGGTGTTTCACGTTGCAATGGGATGACTACAAAGGCGCATGGGCTGATCACTACAGAGACTACTGTAGCACGTTCTTCTAATATTCTATCTTACAAGTACAATACTGTGAATACTACATCAAAGACAAAAAAAATCTGGAGTTCGGCAGTAAGTGACACCATGTCGGTATTTCATACGCGATGTGCAGGGTATGATTGGTGTAGCATAACCACAGTCTCGAACGCAGCTCTCTTATGTCTGGAATGAGCAATACACAACGTTCAACTCGAGCCAGTATTGGCAAGCCCAGCCGTCAAAAATAAGAACTCACTATTTGCAGAGTGTCTTCCGTCTCGACGCAATATTAAAATCTGGGTATCATGAATAGTCTATTTTTGGTTTCCGAAATTGGCCGATTTCTTCTTATCCAGCCCTTTAATGCGTTGCTAATTCACAGGTTGATGACTATGTTGCCCCCCCGAATAGATCGCTTAAAGACAGCCTTCTCCCTATGGCTTGCATGGCTGGGCCAGCTTCCGGGCCTACATCAGGTCCTTGGTCTACATTCAAGCTCGACGACCTAGCTACTTTCCAACTCTCTTGTATCATCGCGCCGTTGATCTCCCTCGTCTCATCCCTGTCATTATGTATCCAGAGCCCTAGGACCTTGTCGCCTTCTTCCCAGTTACCCTCTACCTTGAGAATGACCAGCTCGCCCACGATCTCGACGTGGCTCACGCGAGCTAGATCCACTACTAGATTGTCCAGCCCGCGACGATTCAGCACAAAGACGCATGCTCTTGGTTGATGACTCTCGGGCAGTGGGGACTGTGCGCAAACAAACATCGTGCCTTCGATACCGGACTTGTCCCAGCTTTGTGAGTTGCTGTCGAAGGTATAAACCACAGCGTTGGCGGCGATTGAGAGAATAGCCTGGATGGACGGAAGGTATCGTTGAAGTACGCTCACGTTGAGCTCGGTATTTGTGAGTGGTGGAGGCGGCGCATAGGACACATGAATAGCGGCAGCATCGGATTCGTAGTCGGAGACGGCAGGTATTAGGTTTGATGGTTGGCGCGTGTGTCGCGCCTTGCGAGGTGTGTGTCGACTCATGATAAAGAGAAGCCCTGAGAACAAGGCCACGACTCAACTCTGAGGCGACTAGAACGTGTAGTGAAACGAAGTGACGGAGCTGCTGAAGAGCTTCCGCAGGTATTAAAGAGGCGGTACCAATGCAATATAATTGAAGTTAGACGTGCTCTAGCAGGCTGGAGATACACGTAGCAGAGCAGATACGGATTCGGAGTTCACTAGGACAGGATGCGGCGACCTGCGCCTCAACCAAGCTGCAACAATCCAATGTCTTTAGCGGGGACCCCTTGCATTGCGCCAGTTCCCGCAGTCTTATCGATAGCTGTCGGCCCCAGCCTATGACGCTATGCCCAGAGCATCCCAGTTCAGTCTTTGTCTGAGATGCGCCGCCAGACCAGCACAAGCACCAGGCGCATCTCAGCCGCGGGGCTCTTTGCCATTCGCTCCTGGCGTCACCTGGGCACATGCCGTTACCCAATTCCAGCCATGTGCCTGTGAATGCCCGTCTTTAGTCCTGGACACACTAGCACAACTTGACATGATACAATCAACATCCTTTTCATTTGTTTGACACATCCTTACCACCCATACGCCCCCCGAAACAGCTTCAAAGTTGCAACATCATGGTGTAGATCACCAAGCTAACTACGGGACCTCATCGACTCACGCGCCAGACACGCAGCTGCTCTCTCTCGTCTTCGTCCCTTTCAGGGCGTATTGTGGCGGCCATGACGGATCCAAGCAGCCCTCACTCTGCTCATACCGGATCGTTCGAGCCCGTCGATCTCCAGACTACGCCCCAGTCCCTTGCTCGAGCTGTCTTCGCCCGCCGTTCCGAGTATGTTCGACCTCACAAGATCAAAGTCAAGATTGGAACGTGGAATGTCGCGGCCTGCCCCGGTACAGATAAAGACCTGGCCAGATGGTTCGTGGACGGCGAGGGCATAGACAAGCACTTTGCTGGCTTGGATCTATCTCGAAACCCTGCTGTCGCCCATGATCTATCTGCCAGCAATAATGATGGGTCCGAATCGGTCCGGCTTGTGGGAGGAAATGACATTGGTCTCTATGTCTTGGGTCTTCAAGAAGTTGTAGACTTGAATCTGACGAAGGAGTACATGAATCGAGCAGTGAAGGTGGATACGACGTCGACTGACAAGTGGCAAGCTGCTTTGGAAGCCGCCATGCCTTCAGGCTATCAGCTCGTCATGTCGGAGCAAATGACCGGCTTGCTTTTGCTGATTTACGCATCACCTGAGATAGCTCCTACCATCACGAATGTGAGCACCAATTCGGTGGGAACTGGTCTCCTAGGGTACTTCGGAAACAAAGGTGCCGTGACATCCCGTCTGGTTCTGGGCGAGACGACCCGTATGGTGTTCGTCAATTGCCATCTGGCTAGTGGCGCGGGCGCGAACTATCTAGACTGCAGGTGTTGGGATGTTGACCAGATTCTCAGCAAAACAAAGTTTGATCCCGTTGTGCACGCCGGTGTGTCGGAGGATGAGGGGGAAATGATTGGTGATGAAGATTTCGCATTTTGGTTCGGCGATCTCAATTTCCGGCTTGATGGTCTCCCAGGCGATGACATTCGAAGAATTCTTACTCTACACACAAGAGGAGAATACGGTGCGAACAGCGACAAGAAATCTCAACCTTTAGAAGGTGAAGGAGTGATCGTCATGAGGAACTCGGAAAGCGACGACGATACGACGGTCAAGTCATCAGTGCACTCCCGTGAACAGAGCTTTGACTCCGAAACCACACTACCTGACCCTGACGAGTTCCCGGAGGACCCAAGCCAAGATCCCACCTCGCTACAGGCGACTCTGGACTCTCTTCTCCCACATGACCAACTTCGGCGAGTAATTGCGCAACGCAAGGCTTTTCACGATGGATGGAGAGAAGGGCCCATCACTTTCCTGCCCACATACAAGTATGATGTTGGCACTGTGGCATTGTTTGATTCCAGCGAAAAGCAGCGAGCCCCAAGTTGGTGTGACCGCATTCTATATAGGACGCGGAAAGACAAACAGGAGCACGACAAGAAAATGCAAGAAGAGAGAGAATCTAGGTTGAAAGATGAGGAAATGAAGTCGCGCGGCATGGATCAAGATGATGATGTATTGTTTAGCTATAACCCGGACACGGATGGCGACGACCAGACAGGAGAAACCCCGGCTCTCGATTACGATGAGTACGATGAGGCTGAAGATAATGTTGTGAGTGAGGTACTCACCAAGGAGGGTTTTATCGATCGCATTGGTCTCGATATCTACACTTCTCATCAGCGCATTTCGTCATCAGATCATAAGCCGATAATTTCGGTATTCTCTCTTGAATACGATGCAGTTGTTCCGGAGTTGAAAGCCAGAATTCATGCAGAGGTAGCCCGAGAGCTGGATAGGGCCGAAAATGAAGGACGACCTGCCATTACTGTTGTTATGGAAGGCAATGCAGCGACCAGTGAAAGCGCCGTTGATCTTGGAGATATTGGTTTTTTGGAGAGGAAGTCGTGTGTTGTGACTGTTGCGAACACTGGAAGTGTTTCGGCAGATTTCGCATTCGTGGAGAAGCCATCGACTGATGAAAGAGACCCTACGGCTCCGACATGGCTTACCACTTCATTTGTCGGAACGAATGAAGAACCGTCTGCACGGACTGAGAAAACTGTCACCTTGGAACCTGGTGAAACAATATTAGCACACATCGAGGCGCAAATTTCTACTATTTCTCAACTTCGTGCCTTGAACGATGGCCAAGTTAAGCTTGAGGACGTTCTTGTCTTGCGTGTGGAGGGAGGACGCGATCACTTTATACCTGTTAAGGGTTCTTGGCTACCCACCTGTTTTGGTCGCTCCATCGATGAGCTCATTCGAATACCTGACGGCGGAATAAGAAAATTTGTGGCAGACAATAGCATAAAAGGATCGATACCTTATGACTCCGAAATTCGGTGCTCAGCCCCGAAGGAGTTGTTCAAGTTGACTGAGGCTATTCAGACATTGTCAGAGCGATGTGTAGCCGACGAAGCAATGCTGGAAGAGTTGGTGCTCCCACAAGAAGCTGGCTGGCCATTCGACTCCGCCACGTGGACGACAGGGATAGCCGAACAAGATTCGATCAGGGCGGAGCTTGTGTCGGCCTTGGACACGGACGCTTCTATCGCTGAGGTCTTGCCTGTGGAGCTTTCTTCGGCGCACAAGCTCGAACTTCTTTCATCTGTGCTGCTGTTATTCTTGGCATCATTGACGGACGGCCTTATACCTCCGCTACTTTGGGCAAAGCTTTCTACCGCCATGCCTAATCTGACCTCGCTTACGCCTTCGTCTTGGCCAGATGTCAAGACACAGATCCTCGACACTCTGTCCTCAGCTCCTAATCACAACATTGCGTTTGTTTTCTTAACATCGACCGTATCTCGCGTGGCCACAGAGCTCAGCCCGATCACTTCAGAGCGGTTACTGCCCGGCCTCAGTCGTCGACTCAGTTTCAGGCGCGGAGGCGAAGATGAGAGTGAGAAGAGGAGGAAGTTACATCAGAGAAGATATGCGGAGATCATAGGACCGTTAGCATTCAGAACGAATGACAGGGATAAAGCAGTGAAGGAGCGGGAACGGCTTATAGTAGAGATATTCCTGGGTCGCGAGGCTGGGAGTTAGAGGCCAAGGGCCAAAAGACTAAATGCGAGGCTCGGACGATTGAAAGTGAAGACGATCAGACGATGGAAGGATAATGTTTTATCTTATGAAGCGCCACTATAGAATTTATACATTACTTGAACCTCACAAATTGCACGAATTCTGTTTTGCTTCCATGTTCTTCTCAACGAAAGTGCGAGGGGGAACTATCGCGCGGTCCGCCATGGCAGCTTAGGGAGGGTTTCTGTCAATGCGTGTGATTCATTGTTGCGAGCTTCCTTCCCAAAATGATTCATCTTGCTCGTTTCACCCTCCACGACCTTCTTGCAACAAGCAGTAACGGCAGCAAGACCTGCCAGTGATAAACCTATGGACTTTGCATATTATTAACAAAGTGACGCGAATATTGTTACTCTCGCTTACAGCGCGACATCCTTATCCATGAGCATAAAGTTGTCCCAAAACCAACCAGCAATCGGCCAGGTTTTCAACAAACTCTCATTGCGAGTACTGGGAAATATAATCCCCGATTAAAGGGGACGATGCAAAAAAACACTATTGGAGGAGAAACCGCCAAGTATTCCGTCACCCACCGAAGCATTTTTCTCAGACACCTAAAGTGGCAATACTGGAGGCTTCGCAGGCTGCAAGGCCGCGCCCTCGAACATGCCACGAAAGAAGTCGTATATTTTGCTGCCACCATCGCTCCTCTACCACAGGCTCATCCCAGAGAAGAAAGGGCGCTAGTGGACAACGGGAAAAGGGAGGACTTCCCATGGTTAAACGAAGTTTCTCACCCCAGCGATTCAAGCGCACAAAGTTTCGAGACACCATCAGCGTCTTCTGACGAGGAATCAAATGAGTCGAGAAAGAGAAAGAGGACCGACAACGACAACATTCCATTTGATTGGCTGCATTATTGCCTCGAGCGAACGAATCTAGACATTTCCATGACTCGGTGTCTGATAAGAGACCTTCAGGAGCCGGCGCAGGCGCATCTCTCGTCCTGGGAAGATACATTTCCGGGCAGACTCGAATCATTTCTCGATCACCTTGATGAGCACTGCTGTCTCCCCCTCATAGAATTATCGCGACAACATCCGATAGAGGTGCAAAACATGCAATTTCATCCTTATGAAAGGCACCTACACTGTGTCAATAAGATCCATATTGAACGATTGCAAAACGTTGTGGATGATGTCTGCGTGCGCGTCGAGGGTACCGTTGAGTTAGGAGTTCAACTGCAGAAGAAAACGGCTTGCAAATGGAATCGCCGGTCAAGACGGACTGAGCCGGGTTCAAGGGCGAGGATCATGAAGAGTGCTGGTTTGGGCAGTCCTCTCATCGAAAGCTGCACGCCTGACGATAAGGACGCTGATTTTGTATACGATTCTTGGGACTCGTGGAATAGAGCCGTTAGGCCAAACCGGAATGTGTTGGTAGGGTTAAGGGAGGATCCAGGTAGCCCATCGAGGGAGGATGGGAAAGATGCAAGCGGCATTCGCTGGTAGTGTCGTTTTTGTTTAGCTACTGGGAAGTAGCCTTAGCGTAAATATCTATCACTTTGAATTGAGGCCAACAATATTGCCATTGTTTACTGATATCTGAGAATAACAAGTTCCTTCCTTGGGCACTTCTTGAGATCGCCGATAGTATTTATCTGTCTCAATCAGCTTTCGATCAACGCTTACCGCTTCGCAAGTTTTCACTGCCTGTAAGCTACTTTAAGAAACAAGAGAAATCGTCATTCAACTTCAGACACAGCTCACTCCAACCCCAAACACGGCCATTAGCCAGTAAATTCCCGCTGATATGTTGGATGAGGCTGCCATCGCTCCTCAAACATCTGCGCGATCCAGTAACAAGGATGATCCCAGTCAAACTGGGTCTGGGATCCCATGTACGGAGATTCGTGTGGTTTGACGGGAGACGAGTTCTCCTTCTCGACTGCCAGGACAATGTCAGCTGTTAGAAACCTCTCCACTAAGGTGCGCGACATACTCGTCCCGTTTTGTTCTCTATACATCTTCCATATGGCAAGCTGCTTCTGGATCCTCCGATCCTTCAACGTCTCCATCACGAGGTCGTGCTGCTCGGATGAAAGCTCTGACATGAAATGCTTGTGTCGTTCCCATGGTGCATCGGGGTTCGGCCAGGGATGGCAGTTGTAGTAGTGCCAGTGGATGAGGATGTTGTTGCACCCGTCTTGCAATTCCTCTACGAAACTTGGTATCGAGTACCGATACTTGTTCATACGCGTTAGCTTTTTTTATGTGAGGGGGAGGATTCGATGCAATGGGGGAAACCTTACCTTTCCTCCGTAGTTATTTCTCGCGTGTCGGTATCGATCTGCATTGAGCCCGCTTGCTTCGTGGAGGAGTATGAAGATGCACAAGTAGATGGTCCACCAGGTCGAGGGCTGATTGCGGAATATGAATGTTTCCAAATCTCGGAGGACTCTTTGTCCATATTTGGAAAGGAGCTTGGTGTGGTTGATGCTGTCGAACTGAGCGATGAGCATTCGCGGGATGGACACGCGGCCGAACAGGGGGTAGGTATTGTCCTTGACTTCGGGTTTCATCCCGAGTGTGTCTTCGCCGCATATGTAGGCTGATCCTGTTGTGTGCCCTGTGCGTCGTTCTCTCGTTGGTTCATTGCCAATTGAACAAGGGGATGAGGAGCTTACGAATTGCCAGCCAAAGAATGAAAAGATTGCCGAGGAGTTTTTTTGCGGATTGCTGATCTTACCGGATCGGCTGGGTATCTCGTCCTGGTAGGTACGTTAGCAATAATAAGTGTAGCATAATGTGGCTATTCAATTGACTGACGTCTAGACTTAGATAGTACTCCACGGCCTTGATATAAGTCCTGTTGATGACATCCGTCCCTACAAAGGTGTTTTCCAGCAACTTGTGAGGGGTATGTACTTTGATAATCGTTGGTATCGCATGGTCGATAATGTACTTTTCGAAGAACGCTGCAGTCGCCCAGATGTCAACTAGACAGTACGGTTCCAGATCTTTTTTTTTTCTTGATCTCATCGCCCCGTTCTCCTTCCCGAACTGTCCAGAATCGGGCAAGGACATCACCCACAGCAGCTCTGAACCGCACAACTTTAATAGTGATAGGTGTCGAGCAGATGCCTAGGGTGATCTGAATAGTTCGTATGTCGGTATTGATTCGATCTCCGACGTCTTTCATTTCAGTTCCGGTCCATCGATTCGTGAGACCCAGGCCGCCTTTGCGATACAAAGTTACTTCGGTAAGCTTGCCACGATAGCACGAAACATGATCAAGAGTCTTCTTTGACACTTTGGAAAAACCTTTGCATGACAAGCAAGCTCCTTCAATGTCATCATAGTCTGCATCACACTGTGATTGGTTAAGGCAATATTCACTATCCCGTATGCTTGTTCGCACTTACACGAATTTTCTGTACTCTGCACCGGAGGCATGCTTTTCTCTTTCTTGTCTCAGCGGTTTCTTGTCGTCTTCTTGAGTCAAAAGGACCTTTTCTCCGTACTTGCTGCGTGATATCTTGCGAAACTCTTCCAGAAGATTGAAGACTCTCGGATGCAGGATCTTGGGATAATTTCTGGATCGAGTCTTCTGTGTTCGACAATGGAATCATCTCAGAGCCAGTCGGTTGACTTGAATCTTCGATGCGCTCGTGCGCTGAAGCTTCAGGATTCTTTTGCTGGGACCAAGGGTCCGCAGGACTGACAGAAGGATGGCCGAAATACCCACCACACTGAGAGCGTGGTGGTTGGTTGTAAAACTCCCTTCCACCCATGGCTGGTTGCATTAATTGGTGGCCAGAGATCGAGGCTCGAGCATTATTGCCCCAAGAAGAAGCGGTCGGATCCGTGATTCGGGGATTGAACACTATTGCTTTTTGAGAGTCTTCCTTCTGAGATGTGGTCGTGACATCAGGATTGGGCCCAAATCGATGATTTGTATCATATGATGCGGGGTACACACTCGGCTGAAGCTCATCGGCTGTGCCGAATATGACGGGTTCGAACGACGATGGTCCTGGCGTTGAATCAATTATGCTGGAGTGAACCATAGCATTGGAAAATACGTCGTCGGAGTGTCCGTTGGCAACGAGATTCTCGCGCAGCGGTAACGAACCTCCGCCGCCCTCTTGACTTCCAAGAGATATAGCTAGGTCGGGTCGACACAAGTCAGTGTTATATATGAACCTTGAGTCGTCTGAGGTCGACTCCGTGAATGAATCAGGTCCAAGGCCATCGAAGGATTTATGGTTGTAAAATAGCTGCTGACTTCGGTCTTGGATGGATAAAGTCGCATCATTGGTTTGATGTTCAGTAGCACCGGGGATTGTTTGGGCATAGAATGTTGGTATCTCACAGGCAAGAGCACCGAAGGCATTGGCCGTTACCTCTCGATGGCTCTGGCGCATGGGGCGTGCGGTTCCATCACGATGGAGTGCGGCCTCATGATGTCCACGACGAGAGGACAAGTCGTCATTATTGTACGACAAAAAAACGCCGATAATTCGTGTCGAGCCGGGCCAGTGGTATGGTCGATGTAGTTGAGGTCCGACAGAAAAGCTTGTGAGCTTGTCAAGTCTGTATCGCGGAAGCTGTCGTTGCTAGAGATCCGATTTGTTGCGGCCGGTCCGTCACCATCTCTTTTGCGTTTCGATCCCTGCTTAGACGCCAATCAGTACAATGACAAGCTTGTGAATTCATCTTTCGTGGCTACATGGAGGCGACTTCCGGTTGTAGAAGCAACCCCGGTCGATACCACAGTTTTGCCTCGAGCATAGTCCGGCACTGGCGGACTTGGCTCGGGAGACTGGTGTGTGAACAAATCATCTCTTCAAAGCCCCCTTCCGCCTTCGGAGACCATGTGGCTCCAAATCATGCATGACTCGGTAGGAAGAAGCTCGGTTTGCATGGAGCAAACTGCCCTTTTCCAGGACTGTATCAGTGAGATGACGGAAATATTGGGGCCAAATGTTCGGAGTTTGAATAAAGGGAAAGGGGGCACAGGGCTCAAGCGACAACAAAATGGACGAGGATCTGAATACAATGAAATAAGAACAGGGATCCGGCCACGCATTCTGCTTCGCCTTATACTGCAATGCGAGTTATAGATACCAAGGGCGATAAGAAACATTACTCACCCCATGTTCCGAGAGAAAACTGATTGTATCCATGGCTTCAGGCTGAGAACGTTGCTCGCACGCCATCACAGAGATGTAGCCGCGGGCGGGTGTCGCACATGCGACCAACCTTGGACCAAAACACAGGTAAACTCATCTGCTCCGTATGCCCGGCTGGATCCGAGAACCAGTACGTACGTCTGTATGGCGTAGTATCTCACTTGCCCCTCTCGTGGGTCCCAGGAACAAGCGAGAGAAAGAAAAGCAGCATGGAAATGGAAAGGGGTGTCGATGGAGAGGAGAGCAAATGTCCTGCCCCGAGGCGAATCGGGAGGACCACGGGACGATCCGAGCTCGCACCGGTCGAGGTCATGAACCGGTTCAGAGGTGTTCGATATACTTTACAAAGCATGGCCGAGGCCCGTGAGATGAACCATTTCCTTCCCATCTTTCCCAAGATCAGGAGGCAGGCCGCGACGGGCATCAAAGTACCGACGACCGTGTTGCTGTTGGCCCCGCTTCGTTGTCATTTCTGTCATTTATCCACGAAACGAAGAGTTGACCCAATGTCTTCCTTCATAAATGACTGATCGGACCAATCACCTCCTCCTTGTGACCCTGGAGCGGCCGCCTGCCGCACCCTGTTTCCGCGTTGATCCGCACAGGGTTTATTACCAGCCACAGAAAAATCACACCGTTTCGGGGCAGTCTGAGGATCTGACAGTTCAAGCAGGTCTGATCTCTGAACTTCAGACGAACAACATGGAGAATTTCGTACTTTGAACTCCTCGTAATGCATCTACGATGGAGGAGCAGGTTCGTATCAGGGAAGAATCTCGCAAAGTAGGTACGCTTTTCTTGCCATGTTTTACTCTCAGCTACAAATACCATTGGGGAGTAGAAAGCAAACTTCATTTCGGATTGAGTCTTGATAGATCCATTGTATGAACGTCGGACTGCGGGTACAATATGGAATGCAGGGCTAACACAAGTGGTCCATCACGGAATGTTACGTACGGTTATCCGTTTTTGCAGTAACCTTGGGTTCCAACGAGCAGTCAGGGAAAGCTTCTTCTTTTTCTGGGCCAGCCGGCCTCCGCTTTCTGTCCAATTATATCCGGCGCGGAAACTGGCTTGTGCAGCCCAATGCCACACCGGTCGAATTTGATAGGCCTGTCCTTGTCTGACACCCCCAGCTGTTTACCTGAATGAGGTCGAATGCTTTCGTTCTCAGCACTGCATCTCATTATCACACGAACACTTTCTTACATAAGCCTTTAATTTCGCGTGAAACTCGCGTGAACCGAGCCATGATTAGACTTCTCGTTCATGGATCTTCTTTTTGGATGACAGTGTCCTGTTCGAAATTGAAACAAAGGCAAAACAACCACGTGCAAGCAGGTAAATTTATCCGCGAATGCAACAAAATAAAGCACCGACGGTACTCCATACGAGATAACGCAATGGATTCCCATCCTGCCACATGGAATTAAGGATAACTGAAGTTTCTGCGGCGCTAGATGATGAATAAATGCAATGAGTGAAGAAGACGTTTCAGAAGGTCTATCCTCGAAGCTAGATAATTCGCTGCTTATGGTATCACTAGTTATGTACGGAGTAGTGACACATGACAGATCCCAATGTAAATGGAGGCAGGTTTCTTCATTGCCGCCGAAGAACATCACATCTGCCCCAGTTCAAGATGCATTCTTCATGCATTCGTGGTGGTTCGTCGACTGATCCTCATTACCCACTGGGTTGAGTCTTGCAGGCTATCGGCACGCTGGAAATTAGATAAAGACATCATCATGAATACATTCCGGTGCTTCTTGACCTCTTGAAAACGTCACGGTGGAGCATTGATAGTCGATAACACTTGGCATGCATTTGTTACAAACGCTAAATGGTGAGAGGATCTATTGGCGAGTTAGATACCTTACGGAGAGCCATGATATAAATATTTCTTCGTCTAAAAGCTACGGCTTGCTTGTAAAGAAGTTACAAGGACTGTTATTGTTCCCTATTGTCAATTTTTGTGTGAAGTATCTTGCTCCTTCGCTTTCAGGCGACGTATATGAAGAAGTAAAAGCTGGCTCATATTACCATGTGTTGTAACACAGTCAGCATCACAGCATGGACTTTCCCATCAGTGCCACTCTTGCACCAATCAAGTCCGGTCCGAAGGTTGTAAAACACAGCCTCAAGCATTTAGAACCTGATCCTCTTGCTCCCGATTTGTCTGTCAGATCTGAGGATTTTGCGGAGGCACGGATTCCCCAGCAGCTTTCCGGGCCGCTCATCTGGTCAGGGGCTAACTTCCAGAATCAAAGTCCTAACACACTTATTTTGGATTCTGAAGATGCATTTGAGGTGGAAAAGGCACTCGGCATATTTAAAGGTAAGCCTGGGCTGAGGTGTTTCTCTTAGCAGCTCTCATATTTATTCAGGGCTCAAAACAATGATAGCCTTTGGCCTCGACGGTGACGAGGTCGATATTTCAAATTTCTATTTACCTCGACTCTCCAAGAAGCTTGACGCCGCTGCTAAGATAATTCATACCGGTCAGGGGTTTTTCATCATTCGCGGGTTGGATCTCACGAAGTACTCCGTTGAAGATGCCACCATCATCTATCTCGGCCTTGCTAGTTACATTGGAGATCAGCGTGGCCGGCAAGATAAGAAGGGCAATGCTCTTGGTAACTCATCCATCTACTGAGTCGGTGGCATGTAACATACTGATGAGAATATCGAAGGGCATATAACGAGCTCGAAAATGTGGGATATACCCATGAACCAAAGACACGGCATTCACTCCACGCGAGCTTTGGTAAGTTGTGTTTTCGACGTCCGACACCTTCTCTGTAGTGCAGCTCAAGACTTGTTAACCATTGATTTTCAGCCATTTCATAGCGATATGGGATGTGATGTCCTTGCACTACACGTCCGTCAGACTGCTCGACAGGGAGGTTGCACTTGCCTCAGCTCAGCATCGACTGTGTTCAATATGCTCAATAAGCAGGAGCCCGAGGTTGTGAGAACGCTTTTCAAATCCGATTGGCCAGTGCAATAGTCAGTCACCAACTACTTCATATTAACAGAATGAAGAAGAGACTGACTGACTTAAATTATAGCTCTGTCCGCCAAGCTCGCCACTACTTGGCCTCTGTCATGACAATGCAAGGAGGCCGTTTAATGACAAGCATAGATCCCCAGCGATTCGGCCCTCATCCTGCTACTTGTGGATCACTCATACCTACGCTTACAAGAGATCAGAAGTATGCCCTTAGGAGGTTTGCCGAGGTGTCACATTCAACAGAGCTTCGCCTTGATCTACATCGTGGTGATATTCTGTTTGTGAACAACTGGGCCATTGTTCACCGTCGAGGGGCATATGAAGATGATCAAGACAAATCACGCCACTTGGTCAGGCTATGGTTAAGAAATACCAAGTATGCGTGGCCTGTCCCGCCAAGTATGTTGCCTCCCTGGCAAGCAGCTTACGGAACTAGCACCAAGTATCAACCTCTACGATTTGTGTTGCACCCTACGCCGAGGAATCACATTCCAAAATACTCGGCAGGGTCTGCTTCTTTCCTGATTGAAGACAGCGACGGATCGGATACCTGACTCGGTACAGATCGCGATCCTCGCCCATACCTGGTGTAATCGAAGTATATGGGATAAGTCAGAACCCACCATTTGACGGATTCAGCACAGAATTTGCAGAAAGATCACCTCCCAACATGCAGCAGCAGATTAGTCTGAGAGACAAAATGAACCTTAAAGCTTTGATTGATGACGTGAGAACCCGAAAGACTTGATGCAAGTTCCGATCAAGGCATCGAAGAGCAGCAGTTCGGTAAAACGGCCCTTCTTATGCAAGGGCCAATCTCAATCCGCTTGTGATTTCCTTGCATCTCGGCCGAGACTCGACAGCCTGCGTCTCGAAGCTTCTTTCTCATGACTAAGTCACCCTATCACGCGAGGCATTTCCAGAATCGTCACAGGACAGCCGGGGACTTTGGAGGATGCAACGTGCTCTTCCCTCTTTGTGACATGTTCCTAAAGGCACCCTTGCAGCATTATAAACGCAAAAGCGCTCCGATCATGCAAGAGAGGGATTCATTATGCAGACAGACATCCCTGTAGAAATGACGTTGCATGGTCATGGCACCACCTTCGCCGATATTTCGATGATTTCCCGGATGCTTCTCGGGGCGGGCGGCTAGATCGGACGAACCACAATCTAGGAGGTACTCGGTTGGGAAAGAACTATTGGTGATGGAATTTCGTGATGGACATGCTTACACCGACGGAAGCCAAATTTACGTTCATATCCCAATCAGGACAACGGAGCGCAGCATCTGCATGCCCGTTTAATCCCCTCATAACTCGCACCCAGTGACAGGATTGGGGAACTGTCTGAGGGGAAGCCAGGCAAAAACAAATTTGATGGCTCTTCTACTAAGTTTTCCATCACGGATTGCATCTGTGCATGGCGTAGATGAGCTAAAGGAACTAGTTTGCTCTTTAAGTCCGTAAATTGATGAGGGATCGACAAGACCCTCGTGTACCGAGTATCGGTAAGGAAGATACGGCTGCTGACAACCACAACGAAACCTACTACTTTGGTTCTACTGGCATTACTCTAGCGGGATGACTCCGATCACATGTCGCGGGAGTGAAAGAAGAGCTGGCAAAGAGCATTCATGATAGTGACCCCACGCAATTCCGAAATCCGGCCCTTGGTAGGCTGGGATCACGACTCCTCGTCACGTCCTGGCACTAAGAACTGGTGATTACAGTAATTTCGCGACCGACTCGCGGTCGATGCAGTCCCACCTGTTGGCATTGCCGGAAACACATCTGCTCCGGGTGAAGACCACGGCTTGATCGCGTAAACATCTGCAAGACAGGCGAATGCTCATGGAAAGTCACGTGTCTTGAACCTAGATTTTGTTGATTCCATACTAGTCTACGGAATATAACGTCTTGCAGACTCGGCTATATAGTGAACGTTCCAGATCAGAGCTTGCTTGGATGTGGAAATAAATGAAACAACGCATAACATCATCAAACTCTGTGATACTGGGGGGAAAATGATATGGCCTACCCTATAGAGATACTCGAATTTACGGGCTGACTGATTGAAAAGAAGAAGACGTAGTGACAAGTGACGCGAATCATTTGATAAGATAGAAAGCATCCATATAAATAGATGTCAGTAGTACCCGACATTGGGTGTATGGCTGTGTTTGCGGTTGCGGTTGAGAAGCTGTCAATATTTGACCCGGCTTTGTCGAAATGAATTTGCGGGCAGTCGCCTCCTACCATCCTTCAATTATCGTGCTCGCGTTTACGTGCTGAATTGTACGTCGGAATGTCTGCTTACAACTTGACATTTGCTCCAAATATACCGCACAATCATTCACCTGAGGATAAGATCCTGCACTCTGAGCAGGTTTGCATTGAATAGTGACTCTCCTGGAGCTATTAACACCGCCTAGCATCGCAAAAGAGACACGCAGTCGCGCCTTCTTTTCTCATTCGAGACGAATACACCCTCTTTGTCTTTCTCCCTTTGTCCAACGCCGCCCACCCTTAACCGTCCAGATAATGCATCTGCTCTGACAGCACGTCCAGATGAGGCACAGCACTACTCTCCAGCGTGAATTTTCGTTGATCCTCAACCGCGTGTACGGATTGTCTCAAGATCCAATCCAACCATCACGCAAATCACCGAGATCACACTAGTACGCCGCAAAATACGCCAAGATGCACTTCAGAACTGCAAATGTGAAGCAAGCTGCAGCATCGCTTGCGTCTGTCTTAATATCATTGGCCTAGCCAGTCTCATCGTCTGACAGCCTTGCAGGAATGGCCTTTTCGGACCGAACGACCAGGAGGCTGCGGGGAGGACAAGGGGGCCTTGCTGAAGTGTCTTCTCTGCATTGTTCTTCCCCAGCGCCCAGCGCAACTCCTCTCCACCTTGTTGTCGAGTGGCCGGAACTAAATTCGACAATGACTTGGGGACGACCCACACGTTTGTTCTACGAGACGACCTTTGAAGAGTGGTTTCTGTTGGGGATATCTGATCGTTCTCCAGCATTTTCCTGCCGAGCTACCATTTCTCCTGTAGAGAAGCCATCGGCAGGGATACGAAGCTTATACTCTAAATTTGGCGCTTGCGCTGGCGAGAACGCAGAACTTCGGAAAGAGCACACCAATGTGTGCGGGTAGACCAGGGTCGGGCGGTCGACTACATGGAGTGACTGAGTAAGTCTTTCGACCTACAAAAACCCAGGACCAATCCGCGCCTGCATGAACAGGATAATTTGATGGAGCGCCATGCTACGTAGCACCTCCGCCACCCCTTCGCATTCGTCGGCCAACTCATCCTCCACGGCTACCATCTGCTGTAGCTGAGCCATGGTGCGCCATGAGCAGGGAAGCTCTATATGTCTGTATTCAAAACTGCTCGGGGCATCGAATAATCCATGGATTACATGGGTAGGTAGCTTGATATCAGGTACATGTTTACCCTAATTCTATGCACTGTCAATAGCAGGGTAGCCTCATCGTACCATTGCTTCCCTAATCTTCCTGGTCTTGGCAGGTCGCAGGCGCCAGTTTGGTGATGCAGCGAGCCTTGCAGCAGAAAACATGCGGACAAGGCCAGCCCAGGCCCTGGGTAAACATAACGCGTTCTGGACCTCGAAAAAAAGGAGATGTGATAAAAACAAATTCAAAAGAAGCGAGAAAACTTCACAGCAGGCATCTAATCCTCGGCTTCTTTGACAGCATGTCGCACATTCGGGTTACGCTAAGCTGCTGTAGACTTGCACGCTGAGACGGTAAGGACGTCCTTTGGAAATCTGTCGAGGAAGTATCTCTATGAAGCCAGATAGGGGCAGGCAGACTGCGTGTCACTGCATGCATACACGTCGGTACTAAATTACTCAAGGGTCTTGATCATGGATGTCGATCGTGCCTGGAAATGGTCACCACCCACCAAGAACAGGGAGAGTCAGTTGACAGTCGAAGCATGCCAGAAGATGCAACGAAGCTTAAACTAATAGTATCATGTCCTGCTCCAGACAGAGACATTGCAGAATACACCTGGTCATGCTGTGTCAAAAGTAGGTATGAGCCCGGCAAGTTGGTACTCGACAGGCCGCCAAATGGCGGGATGGCAAGCGATCGATGTCTCATCTGTCCAAGGAATGTCCGCTGATGACTTTCAGTTTAGCAGACGCGATTGGACACACCTAATAGCTGGTGTCTGAAGAGCCAGCTGGGAACAACAACATACGCATTCCTGGGCTGTTGTCAATTCCAGGCTCGTCCGATCCCAGCCTAGTCCCAATAGCTTGATCGCGCGGGGTAGAATAATGATGCTAGCCCAGGAGACTAGTCTGCACGGAAGCATGACTTTGACAGTGTTGAATGCCAGATACAGATCTTCTCCAGAGCTGGCTCGTTGCAAGTGTATGCCCATGAAGCAGTGCACCCTCCATCAGTGCAGCGGCTTTGACGGAAACGAAGTGAGGCATTGGCTGATCCACTTTGTATACTTTGGCCCACAATCAGCCGATGAGAACGGAGATGAAGTTTGGGAGTTTAGCCTATGTGCGTCTCCATAATTGTACGCAGATGGATACAATGTCTGTGTTCAAAAATTTCGACTTGCAAATGCAGCGACAGCCAAGGCCCTCGGTTTAATATTGACCTGTGCCCAGCAAGCAGCCTCATTTGCAATGGCGAGAGCCGAGTTCTACTGTAGAGGTTCAAGGGGAGATGAAAGAGTCGTATCCATTACGGTGCGCGTGTCTACAGCCATGTTGGGCCTATCGTCGGTCGCCGGCGCTGGACACAGGTGGCATGTTCGGAATCCGCGTGTGCGAGGGGCTTCTAGATTCAAATTGAATTTGCTACGTGGAAATGTCCAGGCTCGAAACGGTAAGGGGACAGGAGCATCAAGAAATGGCATGACGGCATGATGGCATACCACGAACTGTTTGAGCTCACAGACATGGTCATCTAGACGAGAAGCGCGTGTGCCGAAGAAGGGACGATGGGTCCAATGGCAGGGCCTATTTTGGGCACAATGTCATTTGGGTGCGTTCTCGAGACGTGTCTGAAAACTGGAATACATCATCGAGGCTTGCAAAGAAGCATAGACAAAGCCACGGAGTGCAACTGGAGCTTCTCTGACCGGAATTCTGAGGGTTCAGGACAGGGCAGGTTGGACATGCGACAGAGCTTATGAGAAGCACTACCGGTGCGCTACCTGCTCAATAGGCTGGGATGGGTGCGATGCAGATTCATGCGAAGTGAAACACGAAGTAGACGGGGAGTACTGGCAGCTCCGTGGGCTAAAGTAAGCTCATCGGGGTCGCCGTGGATGATCGCCCAGCGTGTGTGACTTGGGGACGCACCGTACGCACTGTGCAGAGTGGTGGGCGAAGACGGCTAGTAGGAGTGTCCCGGGGCATCATGCACAGTGCACCACCATCATACCGAGAAACCTCGACTGCCAACAGATGACACAGGCGAGGCCAGTCGCAGTCTCTCGTCAGTCAACAAGTCGACGTGCTTCAATACCAATGCCACAGCATGGGAGTCGCCAGCGAACCAGCGTGCCGGAGTGGCACAGTGTCTCGTGTCTCCCCAGGTCCCCGCTGCTTGTTTGGCCCCATTGGGCTCCTCGAGTCCGTCTTCCATTCGCCGGTGCTGAGGACAGCGCGAGACAGACACGCACAAGACGAGGAGAGACGGACAGAGGTACTGGCAGAGCAAAAGCCAGCAGAAGAGGTACATGCAGTCGCACCTCTCGTTCCCTCGTCGCCGTCCTCACCACACCACTCGCAAGCCCAGCACACCCGACACCCAAGTACCCTGATCCATCTGCGCCCCATCCTGGGCAGCCTGCTTGCTTGCCGGTCTGGCACTGGCACTGGCACTAACACGCACGTCGACACCGACTGGCACCAGCTTTTGCTTGCTGGCTCCTCTGTGTGCTGGCCAATTTCTCCTTGGAGCCCACGACGGGGCGTCCTTGCCTGTTTGGGCATGGCGGGTCTGTCGGAGTGCCGTCGAGCACATTCCTGTGGCCCGCCCTCTGCGCCAGCCTGTACCAGCCTGTGCCAGCGTGCGCCAACCCCCAAGCCATGGCCGCCCGTCGCCTCTGTCTTCAGCCAGTCTGGCCTGGCGCTGGCCTCGTTTGCTGGGCTGCTCGTTTTTGTTCTTGTACCACCTCCCCCACCCCCAGTCCAGAGAAGAATCCATCCACGCCTTCGCCCATTTTTCGTCGTCCTCGTGTTGCGAACCTCGACGACCACTGCCCCGGGCACACACTCCTTCATTC